>JAOBYK010516454.1:17602-32595 GCA_025434845.1 Phenganax subtilis
GTATCAAAAGCTGTTTTTGATTTTCCGACAACCTGGAGAATGCCAGCTGTGGAAACCAGTGACTGTAGCAATCGATTATACACCCCTGTGAAAATATTTGTCCCTACGCTTTGGGACTTCCGTAGGCGATCACAAACAGGTATTAAGCAATGAACTACTGGATTTGTTTGCGTAAATGCATAGTCAGGCAAATAGAAGGAAAAAAACTTACCGTATTGAGGGGCAATTCCATTTTGTTCTAGAATTTTTTGTTGAGGGCTGCTGATAACATTTTCGCATGTTGGCGGCACTCAAATTTCGTGAGGACTTCTGTTTTCGTAAATTTTGTATTAAATTCTATTACGGCATGAAAATGTAAAATTTGGATTTAATGGCGAAAAATCATTTGGATCATCAGAAAGCTTACAAAAAAACTGCATATAGGACATTTAAACAGGTTTTTTAATCTTTTAAAACAGTTTTGATCGAGTTATTACATGTTGAAAGACAAAAATGAGGCCAAAATTTTGCAAAAGAGACTGGGAACTACATTAAAACAGCTTTTAACTTCTTTTAACTAGAAAACCATTTTATAAATCCAAAAACCGTTTTAATATCTTTCATGCACTTTTTGTTAATTTTCCGATGATGCTGGTCAGTCTTGTTGTTTTCGAATCTAAAATTTCATGTGTTTTCGCTGTAATAGAATTTAATAGAACAATCTAATAGGAACGTGTCTGAAGGACCCCAAAAGAAATGTTAAACTGGCCAACATTCAGAAATGCGCTTAGTAACCTTCAATATGCATGATTAAGGCACAATGAAATCGTCCTTTTATATGGTAAGTTTTTCCCTATTTTGGTACCTCTATTTGCCTGACTGGCGGTCAAGTTTCAAGTTTCGAAAATTTTTGTAACGATGTACTTTTTAATTCAAAACCAGCTTAAGTTTTTCTTGTTTGCAGTAGAGAACTATATTTAAATTTACCATTTCTCATAGTTCTATGCGTTTCCATGACGGTGGTTGGTTGGCACAGGTATTGAAGTACTATATTACAGTTCAAGTCGCCATGTCCGCAGCCATGTTGATTTGTCCATTCAATAGGCAGAATTGTCTTCCCCTTGCCTGCTCCGCTCATATAGTATTTCTATGGCAAACAAATGAATAATTAAACGTTCGTTTACACTTGCGATATCTGACGCGATTTTTCTCCTTTTAGCGTATGTGATTGAGTAAATTGACAAACATTGACGATGAGTAGTAAACTTGCAAGAAATATCGGGTGTGCAACCAGGTCTAAAGTGTCTTATTGCTCAGACACAACATACGCAAAGCAAGCAGCTCAACTCTTCTAGTTCGTTAGTAACTCTGGATCGAAAGTAGAGCAAAAATAACTAAGTTCCATAAGACTGGATCAATTCAGTTGCAGGACTGCATGGATTAAAATGAATTCAATTCCATGGAACTGACCGGATTAAGACCAGTTGTGTGTACCACAAAAAAAACACAGCGAGTGCTTGTCAACAGCTGTTTTCCATGGATTTTCGATTACAGGATTTGAAAACAAGTTTAATACAAGTTTGTTGAGGATTTGAAATGTCACAATATTATGATTTTACAGCTGCAGCTATATAGTTATATTCTAATCAGACTACACAACTGGTTGTCAAATAGAATTTACCATCCATCGAAGATAGCGTAGCTATATTATAGCGTTTTAAATATTTTTATTTGACCTTACCATTTCAAACCAATCTGTTCTTTTTACATGCTCCTTCTCCGGTGCATTATATCCTCCTTTGCCATTATTCTACAAATATTTTTAGTAAAATTCATGTAACGCACTAGCTACTGAGTATATGCTTTCATGCATTTTTTTTGCCTAGTGAGTTATGGCAACTAAATTTACGTTCAAACAAATACTGTAGCTAAACTAATTTAGTTCTAGTGTGATACAATTTAATTATATGCAAGCAGGAACCTGTTTTTGTTATTGCTCAAACCTGCAGCTTCTCTTTTTTTAAAAAAGCAATGCATGTAAAAGAGTGTCGAAAACTGTTGCCAAATGGTATTATTGCTTCATTTAGTATTACGGTCAGTGGCGGATTACCCAATAGGCTGAGTAGGCTGAGCCTACAGGCCCATGCTTTCGAGAGGCCGATAATTTTTGGTATCGCTTATTTTGAAGCTGATACTCAGTTAAACCCAGTAAAATTCGTTAAAAAATTATACAATATGTATTATAATTGGCGTAACGGCACTAGACCTGAATTGAGTTATATCGAGGCCCCCAGTGCATGGGGGAGGCCAAAATATTAATTACATGATAAGTAGTTCGGCAAAATTAAGGCCCATGCATTTTGGTAAGCCTACAGGCCCGGGGCCTGGTAATCCGCCACTGATTACGGTAATTTATCTGCATTGCCTACCACATTGTCATACCCTCCAGGTGCCCGTTGGCCGGCATTCAATCTTTAGTCTGCGTAGTGATATAGCTTGTACGAAATTTGTCGCGAATATTAAACTAGACAACCCGCTTTGTCCACTTATTCATCAACACACTTCTACTCTAAACCATACGTGGGCCCGGTTGTACAAAAACGTGATTAAAGTTAACTATAGTTAAGTACGAATGTCAACCAATCAGAATCGCCTATTCAAAATTTAACTACTTTTTAACTACAAAATCGTAGTTAAAACGTAGTTAAAAGTTTTATACAACCGGCCCCTGAAATAACTCGAACTGATAGATTTCAAAACTTTGTGACAGTTAAATTTCAGGAAAGTACTTTAATTAATTCAGGTTAGGATTAGGTTTGGATCTTATTGGTCGGGTTGGGGCCGGGTTAAGATTTTTGAAACGTATTTAATAAGTGTAATAGTTATAATCTTGTATTTTTATATTCTTGTATAATTGATTATTACGTGCAAGAATCAAATTTTTCTATTCGGTAAGTTACATGTTTAACTTAATGACTGCCACAGCGCCATAATAAGCTAGTACTATTATAGTGTCCTTCTTAAATATTTTTCCTTGTTTAATCTAGACGACATTATTTTTCACAAGAAAGCACTTGCCACTGCCAGTTAATGGATTTCTTGAATCTTGACGGTGTCACGAAATGCCGATTGTATAAAATCATATTTAAAGAAAACTGTAGCTAAGTATATAAACATCAACCAACCAGAAATGCGTATTCAAGTATAATTTTAAACTACAAATCAGAGTTACAAGGCCACGAAGAGTTTGATAGAACTGGCTCCTGCATGGCAATTTGTTATTTTACCCTGTTTATGCGTGTGACCCATGCATATAGATGACTTTGCTATAGTTGCTGCCAATAATAGGAGAGATCTGCTAAAAACAAGTTGGCTTGCGCGGTAAATGCCTATAAATCAAGTGAAAAGACTGCTAACAATTAGCATACCTGAGAGTCAAACACTCTTTTGTCGTTTTGACGATTTGCATTTTCCCCGAGCAGTCTATTATTTGAGCCTCGGGGGACATGAAGATAGATGTCTGCAGTGGAATACTGAAAAATGCCTCCAAAGACCAAAAACAAAACGAAAACCCTCGATCTGGCCATTACTGTGAGGCACTTCTTATACTTGTAATACTTTTTATAATAGCCTGCTAAATACGGATTTCGTCAGGCTTCCCACTCTGCTGTGAACGAGTTTACACGCCTGCCTTTTTATATACTTGAAGGGGAGATGCCCATATTCCTTATATGGTCACACTTTTCAGTATCTGCCTTCCTTTGATTTGAATTCCGCTTACGACGCAGCGCAGTCGAGCGAATGACGTGGCGATTCCGGGCAATTAATTGCTTTTAACACAGTGGGTGGGAAATGAGCAATGCAAGTCCAGACAGATTTTAAATCCGGATCGGAATTAGTCGTTTCGCAAAGATATTATATCTTTTGTGAATTTTTCATATATGTTTGTAAACTAGACCACGAACATGCCAGCAAATCTCAATCTGATCTATGGTTGAAGCCTACACCTTTTTTCAACGAACATAACGCAATTAAATTTTTGCAATTTTTTCTGCGTAAAACTTAATTACTTTTCTTTTGCATTTAAATTGATGTATTGCTGTGCGTTTCAGTTAAATTATTAAAATTATTCGGTTTTTAATGTAATTTTGTTGAAACTAGCGCATCTCTCCGTAGAAATAGTTTTAGGCTAAAAATGCTTATACAAATTTAGCTTGCTTTAGTTTAATTTATCCGTGCAATATCAGGCGTAAAACACTAAATTATGGTCATTGAATGCTTGCGTGCAGCTTTCTTCGCTACATGAAGATTAATTTTGGTTAATTTTTTGTGGAATAGTGTGGATATTTGCTTATATTTATGGAAAATATCTTCACTTGATCTTGAAACATTTAAGTATTTCCCTTCTCTCTCTTCTCGTACGAGCAGCACGATTAAAAATTCAAAGACCCGAGAGTTTTTATTGAAGATACTCATAGTTAAACATGACATTTCAACAACTTTTATTGAGTGGCCAGAAGTGCATAATGAGTGCTGTCCATGCTTATGATATGTGGACGCATAACCAAGAAAGGCGCACTCATTTCTGTGGCGCATTACTACGGAGTAATGGACCCTGCTCGTAATGTTTATGCACGAGAATAAAACGACTACTTCGTAGACTACATGATGAGGTTCTAACTTTATACTGTAATGCTATAGACTGGAAAGTAATGTTAATTTGCTTGCGGTCTCGAGATCTAATATCCAAGGGAGAAATATCCAAAGCAAATTAAAGTTTGTAAGCCTTTGGTACTGCCCACTACTACTTTGGCATGTACCCGAAAAGACGGAACTGCATGGAATGCGATGACTTTTCTCCGAGGAAGCTAATGATAGCCAATTACAGCCATCAACCGACGTGCTTGTCTGTAGTGTGAAAGCAGTTTTTAAAACTAAACAGCAAATTATATGAGACACGTTTGAAATTTAAAAGTTTTAATCGCCACTGCATGATTTCGTAGAAGCATTTTAGAACAATGATAATCTTCACGTTAAGGCGGAAACAAAACACACCCTACTCAAATAAGCGATAATGTTCATTGCGGAAACCAAAGACAATATTTTGAAACTACACACATTGTTGTGTCAAAACAATTTACTTCTAATTCAGACGTACGTACGTCTTGTTCATAAATTTCTAAAAGTGCATTCTTTTTATATTGTAAGCATGTACTGCAGAGGCTGTTATATGCAATATTGAAATTCAGTATATAGTCTTTTCTTAAGTTTACGAAACTCTCAACATGCATGTCTGTTCACGTTTTGTCGACCGCGTGCATTTTACAAATAATAAAAGTTTTCAGTGTCTTGACGTTTTGACGTAAATCTGTGTCTTGACTAGATTATCAGTTTAATCGTTTTTTCATCCATCCGCAAAGTGCGTCAAGAAGAAGTCATAAAGAATTTCAATGTAAAATAATTATGTATCCCAGTCCAAGCCACGTTCGAGATCGTTTCAGCTAACCCAAGTTCGATTTCTACAGTGTAGACACGACTAATTTTCATGTGATCGAGCCCACGTCGATAATTGAGTTAAAAAAACGCCTGTTGAACTTGACTTAGTTGTGCCCACTTTGTAAAAATCTAACCCGCTTAGCGAAAAGGGGGTCTAACCTGGTTGGTTTGCGTAGTGTGAACAGGGCTTTCAACTTGCACGGATATCGGGTATAAAGTGTGTCGCCCAAGTTTTTCAACTTTGTCGCTGTATCGAAATTGAGAGTATAGATAAACTTTTTTGTGCACTATATACACGCCTGGGCCTATTAATCACGGTATTATCATTAGTGTGTAGTTGTGCTATTTTTAACTTGCTGTACATACAATATCATAAATATCAATATTTTCAAATTGCTCTGGCAATGATCACGATTCTTTAATGAAGTCGCAAGGATTATCTGTACTATAATGCCGTTAAAAATTAGAATAAAATTGTGTCGTATTGATCTTGCTAATTGTACCAAGTATATAACAAATTTCATTGTTTAGAAAATAGTCATACGATGGACAATTTGCATTGCAGCCTGAATTTCGACACGGAGGAAAAGAAATATTCTATCAGCACAGCAGAAAAGATCATCTCTAACTTAGTAATTTTAAAAAGTTTGATTGAGAAATGCTGTAAATGTGGAAACAATAGCTCTGCAAAGTTTTCAAATTTTCTGTATTTCTACGACTCTCAGAAATTGCTACTATTCTTGAGGCAATATTGGTAACAACTTCGGCACGTTATAGTCGTTCATAATAGAGAAGAAAAAAGAACGACTAGGTTTTATTGATGGTTTCTAGTGCATTGCAATACAAGTTTTAAAATATATCAACCGCGAACATAGGAGTAAAAAAATAAACTATTAGTGCAGCATGCGGTAGTAAGCAAACGAATGAATCGGAAGCAATGATCTCGAGATTCTTCTGCTGCTGCGTTTTGTGTATGAACGAAATTTGATGCTACATCTTCTCAAGGAGTTCCGCCTAGAGTAGATTCCAAAGGATGAGTTTCACATAAATCACCAAATAATTCACTTTTGTTTTGTTGTCTGATAATGATATGACGGAAAGAATAGCTGAGTCGGAAATTCTTGCATTGATATTTTTCAAACTTTGACATAGTACTATAAACTTTTCCCCTTCGCAAAGCTCTATAATTATGAAGCTATTTTACTAAGAGAGGCATGCTGGTAGTAGCACCAAAAATGCTTCTCCAGGGAAAGAGGCTATATTGCAACCTACAATAACCAGCATTAATTAAAACATAACTCTAATTTGAGGTTTGTCAGTACCGTGCAGACTATAGTTTATTCACACAGATACAGCATACATACAAAAGTACAGTATGGTACACCGTTCCAATAAAACACAATGCCATAGGCAAATGGCATTTGATCGTGATATCAGAAGTTAATAAATTGATTAACAAGTAACAACCCAAAAGAAAGTTTGTTTTAGTTTATAGCAAAATAAATTGTCAGATAGTCCTATAATTTATTATTACCCATTTCGCCGTCTACTATAGAAGGTGTTGCATATTTATGCCTCCTTAAAACAGCTAAAACAGCAGTACCCAGCAGTTCCATGCGACTACTGCATTAGCTGCATTTAATCAAAGTAAAATTTGATTGACTCGAGAGTGATATTTGGAGAGGTATTCCATATTAACTAATACGAGCGTCGAGCGAATCAACCCTCAATTTCCTAGAAAGTAGACACATTATGATAAGCTACAGAGTGTCAACGCTTGCCAATCCTTATTTGATTAAAATCAGCAGCTCTTCAAATGTTGACAGACATTTTGTCAGAACTAGTTTCGATTGTCTATAGTTTCCGTCATTTGCTATTTCCTACATGTTTGTGGAAGGCTTTCTATGTGTCAATTATTTCCACTTAAGAGGAAATTTCTTTTTTGCATTTTTAAAATGTTTGTATATATGACATTGCATTATTACATTCTCGCCGAACAAAAAAGATAAAGCATACTATAGCGTCATGTTGGTGCTGTGCGACCATGATGAAAAGGCCTGAAAGCTTCCAAGTTTTCAATTTTTTTGTCTCCCATAGTAACTTTCTTTGTTTGCTAACACACTGCCAAGCAAGTAACCTGTTATGCCAACCTTGACCCTGCCTATTTTTTTTAGAATGCAAGGCTCGAACTCTTCAAAACTGGTGAAAGATGTAGATTGTTATCCATTTATTAGTTTTCCTTGTCCACGGTGTCTGCAATCTCCTCCTTCCTGCAATACTTAATATTCACATATTGTTTCGTAGAATTGTTTGACGAGGTTTTGGATTCCTGTAATCTCTTATATATTACTCTCATGATATGACATGATACGATATTTTATAGTTATCTCTCCAAAGTGCTTTTCATTACTAATTTACTAGTCATTGCAATTATGTGGCATTTACTGCATCTATGTGCGTATTTAAACTAAGCTACTTATCTGCACTGCAATGTGATTTACTTTCCTAATATGCCTATTCCAACCCACCTTGTCAGCATTCCCTGGAAGAGGGAAAGCGAGGTACCCGGAGAAAACCTACGACTTTGGGCAGAATATTTGACAGATTCTTGATTACGAGAAAGTTGAGTCCGCTCTGAGAATGGAAGCCAATGGTGAAAGGCGCTAGTCTTGAAGGCATTAAAACTAGACGTAAGACCATGCTTAAGTCATAAACATGCATGGTACTAAATCTGGTTTATAGCGATATATTTCTGACAAAACATTTTTGCCACAATTTCCTGTCACTTGGGGCTCTAACACTGAAGCCGGCCCACTTGTATAGTAAGATATTCATATCAACATATTTCCTTAACTTGAGTTTCAAGATTCAAAATAAACGTCAACGCTAGACCTGCAGCGCCAAAAGTTTGATAAACTTTATTCAAATGGACAAAGCAAAACTCTTAGACTTCAAAAAGTAGAGCAAAACAAGCAACGCTTTATGGATGCATGCCGAATTATTTCTTCAATGAAGAAATATGCGTACATAGCTAAGAGTATAAGACACTAGCAATAGTATAATAGTTCTTTGAGACTTTTTATGAAAATTTAATTCCAAAACGTGTATGAAACTCGTTCTAACATTACATCGCGGAGGAACAACAGTAAAACTTGATTAAAAAGCAGAGAGCCTCAGAATATAGGTTAGCTCTGTGCGGGCTGCATGGCACTTCACTCTACAATTACTATCCATATGGGCTGGCCACACTTGCATGACAGTTGACGGTCAAGTTTGTGTAAAGGCCTACGCCAGTAATGTTGGACAGTTGGTTGGAATGTTTGGACAGTTACTTGTTTCTTCGCGTTGCTCCCTGTGAATCAAAGTGCAATACTAAATTTTTAAGTTTACGTGCAAGATTTTGAACCAGCTGTACTGCAGGCTCATGTACGTTTACAACAAAGAAGCAAGTAGTTGCTTGAAAATAATAGTCTGAGCATACGCATTTTTAAAAAAACGTTGCTCAGCTACGAATAATCCTCTGAGGGTGCACATTATTGCCCGTAACTCTGCCAAGCAATGGCGGCTCACTTGCTGAACCATCAGAAGCTGAATTGTCTTCCTTGCTTGAAGAAAAACACTGGCCAGGCCGATTTTAAACCGTTTGCCATTGTCGCCTATAAACTGTGATAACCTGCAATTGATTTTTATGACGAGTCTTTGCTTTAAACAAGATAAACAGCAATTGAACACAGCAAAAAAAACGTAGTTAAAATAACCGGTGCTTCAATTATTTTCGTCAGTTTATATACTGTAGTTGATATACATTTATGTGATATTTATCATATTTTCAATCACTCTGTCCGTTTTTTGTGTGAACTATCTTATATTCGTTCGTGAGTAAACTGTTTGCGAAGGATAAAAAGCTCTTTGTACGTGTTTCTAGTTAAAATGTCTTAAACGAAAGATGAGTTAAAGCTTTATAAGGAGATGATAAGACAGTTAATGCACACAGTTCTTGGGAAATATCATTACTTGTTCGTGACTCGCAGAACAGCTAATGATCTTGTCGCCAGTTGATAAATATATATAGTACTACAATTGAATTATGCTTAAAAGTTATATTTATATTTATATTTATATTTATATAATTATTTAAAAAAGAAAAGTGTATAATAATTACGGTAAAACATGTGTGAACAACCGTAGGGCACGTTTACACGGGGCGAATTCCGTCTCGATTTTTCTCCTCTTAGCTTATTTAAATATAAAGATTGATTGACGAGTGCATTAGTTTTGCAAAATTGTTGGATCAAATACATCGGTCGGTTATTCACTTTTTTATACTCATTTTGAAATCAGTGGTGTTTCTAGCAATCTGATTGGTTCTTATAGCAAAGTGATTTCAGCACGTATAGCTCTCATAACAGAGTGATTTTTAATTTCTTGCTGATGCAACAGTTGAAATTATAGTGTCTGTGTAGCAACCAATCAGATTAAGGTATATAACATGACCAGTCAATCACATTCAATAAAAATAAATACAAAATATGAGTTGTTTAAAAACGAAAAATTTGGATTTTTGCGATACATTGCTTATTTTCTCACCAAAAAACATAAAAATGGATGAATTTAATGATGAAATTGATTACTCACGGTGCTGACTACAGTATGATTTCAAAATAATTTGTTTTGTGGTTTCGTTATCGATCATTCTTTAAAAAATATACTTTTGAAACACAAAACCGAAGTCTGCATTTACTGAGTATGATTTCAAAATACTTATAATAAAGTGGTAATTGGACTTCGTGTCGGGCAATTTTGGTCTGAAATCAAACTTATGATCATAAATCACACTTCCGCTGCGCAGTAGTGCGATTTTGTAATCACCCGTTTGATTCCAGACAAAGTTGCACTCCACTCAGTGCAAAAAAATTCAACAAGAGAAAAAATAGCAGAAAAATTGCCTGTGAAAGTGGGTTGTGGTTCGTGCAGAATTTTCAAAGACACTTAAAATGCAAAACAAGTGCCTAAGTGACCGAAGTACTTGGAAAGGACGATGTTTAGTTCATAAAGACACCTTACGTACGCAGGTAACATGATATACATTACAGCCTATAATTATATATAATTCTGAGAAGAGTGGGTTGGGCTTCAAGGAAGGGTGGAATACAGCGCATACAAATACTGATTAAACAGTGCCGTCGAATAAACACCACCCTCGATCGACTATATATACAAAGTTATAAACGCAAATTACTTAATTTTGACGTTGAAGTTTAATTTTTGAGTTTCGGCAGTATGAATTCGTTCGGCTGGTAAACTTATTTCAAATATATAAGCGCCGCCCGCAAATAAACACCTTGTCAAATTTTGATAAACACCGCAACGCTAATTCAAGCTTTGATTTAAACATTTATAACGCCAAATGTTACGATAACTAGACTGATTTCGATGGTCCTTAAAAGAGGACATTTAAATTCTGGACGATGAAGAAAAACAAAATTTTTCTCACGCAATTACAAACTGTGTATGCAAATTCAGCTTTAAACTCCTCAAAATAGTACAAAGCTTTTGCAGTGTCAGGTAAGAGCATTGCTTTACAAAAACATGTTTTGCGAAATAACATAATTAGCCTGAGAAAAATGGACACTGGTTGGAAAATATTCTGAAAACTAGCTATTTTTAAACAGGCAGGCACTGGTCGTTTTCTGCTCATCTTCTTTTTCTGCTTAATTGTTGTTGTTGATAGTGGGCGACGCTCTTTAATACAATGATAGAAAACCGTACTGAATCAGTATCTACAGACGAATTCGACTTTTTGAATTTCGATCTTGGTAACAAACTACATGCAGGGTGTCTCCGAAACAATAGTGAAACTATACATATTATCCTATTGTTATAATTTGAATGCCAGAGAATAAACGACTCGAAGTTAAAATATTTGGACAAAGCAAAAACGTTTGAAACAACTTCAATGTTAATATTATTTCATTCTATTCCCAGATGTGCATAGTCACGGACGTTTAAGAGCGGTTAAAAAAACAATGAGATAATTTCCATTATTTACTTTTGTCGGGACACCATGTACAAGCGATTTTTTACTGCATATGTAATGGAATGCACTAAGATTAAAATGGAAAAGAATATAAGCTAAAAGTTCACAATACTGATAAAGCAACACTAAATTTTAAGCTGTTGAACTGTAGCTGGGTAAAAGGAATGGTGCCGTTCCGGTTACGCATTTTTGACGCAAACGTAAAAGTTCAGAACGAAATAAAACCTATCTCGGGTGAACAGCAGCAAGATAACTTCTTTAGATTTTGAAGTTAATTAATTAAAGGGTCTATTAAATTTCGAAGCGTGCGTGTAAATGCATGTCAAAAAATTCTGCATAACTGGAAAAGAGCCCTTAACACACTTTGGACGTTAAATCATTGCATGAACGCAATAAGATATGTTAAGAGTATTGTGGTCAGCGCAAATAGCGTCAAGTCTTAACAACGATGATATACATGGTAAAGAATTGACAACGAAATGGAATTGAAATCAAATGTTTAGAACTGTTACGTAGTATTGTAGGTATAGTAAATTACGTTAGTATCGTATATTGTATTGAACAATGATGTAGTAGAGCAAAGTGATAGTAAAGTAGTTATGTAAGTTTCTCGTGCATGTTGAAACACGGGTAACGTTGTCATATAATTCAAGCAGTAAAACTCCAATGTCTAGCAAACCTGATTGCTAAATGTCCTTTCATTTACAGGGTGTCTGAAAAAAAAAATAATCCAAAATTGGCACGCTATTATGTAAGAATTACTTAGTAAATAAGTGTATTTTTGATATTTAGAAAGATCAGACTTTTAGCTGTTGAATGACATGTTTTTAATAACATGTAGAGCAGAAATAAGCCAATACGAGTGCAATGAAACATCTTGGTCGAAATTGCATTCTTTCACTTCTGCGAGTAAAACTATTGAAAATCAGATCTCTTAGGGAATTTGGTAGTCGCTGATTAACTATGCATATGCGTCTTTTCTAATAAAGCCAGCCTTTTACACGTTGATTCTTTGCGTTTTCTTTTTTTGTTCACCATCTCAAATATTCGACGCACAGATGAAGGAATGCAGTTTTGACCAAGCTTTTTCATCACGCTCGTATTTACTTGTTTTTGTTCTAAATGTTATGAGACGTATACCATTCAACAGCTGAAAGCCAGATCTTCCTAAATATTGGAAAACGTATACTCCTTTACTAAGTCATTTTGCACAATAGCTTGCCAAAGTTGGATTACGTTTTTTTGAGACACCCTGTACATTCAGTATGCCATTTTAATACCGACATCGATCTTTTGAATAAGATTACACAAGACTAATTAGTAAAAGAAGTAAATTTTACAATCAAACTGAAACTATAAGATTTTATACGTTTACTACATAATTAGGCTCTCCTTTCACGAAAAAAGGGCACAAAAATGGTTTAGAAAGAATAGTTTGACAGGTTAGGTTTGCATTTTAAAGTTCGTGCACACTTTACGATCTTCATGATCACAGTACCTTCACATGAATTTAGGTATTTTAAAATCTATCATCTACGCTAAAAGGACAAGCCAGAACAAACGTCTCCTACGGAAGAAACATCTAACGCAGATGAACCAAGGTCTCCCATTGAAGAAACATCTAGCGCAGATGAACCAACGTCTCCCATAGAAGAAAGATCTACTGCAGAAGAGGCATCTCCGAAAGAGAGACCAACATCAGGAGATTCCTGGAGACTACTACGACCACCAATTACCATAAAACGCCTGAACATCTTCGCCCAGGAATTGTTTTGTCTTGAAAACTGTACACCTGGTTGAGGATTAAGTTGCACACGAGGTTGAGGTTGTACATTAAATTGTACACCAGGGTTAACAATGCCAACGGAAGTAGGAGAGGTAGGAGGTGCATATGCTGGTGGTGCTGATGGTCCAGTACTGATAATGGATGGTCCTCCATTTCCAACATTAGAATATTGTTGCTGTTGTATCTCTATTTTCCCAGTTTTGGGTGGTGGTCCTCGTACAACAGTTCCATTTTGCAGCTGCGTCCTACGAGAACATCGCCAAATAACGAGGGCAAAGGCAGTGATGAGTAAAATGGAGACAACAGTAATCACTGCTATTGCCCAATCTGCTAGCTTGGTTCCAGCATCGTCTAGATCAGTTGAACTTGAGTCGGTTATTGTTTGAGTCTTTGTACAGACATTGTTAATATTGCAGTACTCGCCTGGTCCACCACAGTCGAGGCTCGAGTGACAGGTCTCCCCTACACAGCTTCGTCGACACACATTGTGATTGTTGATGTATCTGTGAGTACAGCAGTACTGAAAGGATGCACATTGACTATTTAAGAAACATTCCTTGCAACCAATCGTAGTACAACGGCGAAATCTGCAGCACTCGCCCACTCCACCACAATCACCATCTGTATTACAATGCCGACCAATGCATGATCCGCTTGAACATCTATCAGCACAACAAATTCTGTTGAGATAATTGCTACTGCAATCTGAATTGGAACCACATCTACTCACTGCCAAAACTTCATCGACTCTGCTCAAATGTATCAAAAAGACTAAAAGAAAAAATGGAGCTGCGTTCCCCATTGCGCTTGCATGTGTATTGTCAAACATGCAGAGCACCATCTGGTAACCCATCTAGGTAAAAGATGTTCTAATTTACATGTATAGTACAGGAAAAAAATAACTTTAATACCGGTAATTAAAAGGGTCTTTGCAGTTCTTAGAATGCTTACAATCCAAAGTAGAAACTAGATTATAATGAAAGTAATCTTTAAAGAAAAACACTGCCATGGCAATCTAAAAAAATACTTTGTCAAGTGGATATGGAAGTTTCACGCCCAAATCAGTTTGTGTCAAGGTGAAAATATAGTTACTCAGTAAAGGAAGTCAAAATCGTTTTGAGGGTAGAACCTTTCATATTGGCAATTTAATTTTCATTCTAGGTAACCTTTCATATTGGCGAAGTGTACATTTGACTTTCATTATATATAGGTTGTTTGCAAACCAATTGACGGGCAAGCTAACAATTGTGTTCACGATTTTTACCCATTAGAGTGGCGTGTACTGCACTGAATTAGAAAGGGATCAAACTTTCAGTCTTAAGGCCCATCTAGACGATGCGATTTTTGCTTATAATTGTTGCATGCAACTTGCTGACGCCATCCCTGCGACTTTGTGCCGTCTATCTAGACGGCACAATTTTTTTCATGCGACCATACGACTTTAAATTTCTAACTTTTCTTCTTCGTTATTGACTTTGTTTTGGTCGCACTTTGCACAGGAGGCGCAGAAATTTCGCTCTCTCTCATTTCATTGTTGATATCGGCCATTTTGAATTATTTTTTCATCAAAAATTGTACGAAAGTCGCAGGATTTTAAAACAAGTTTTAAAATATTTACGACTTTTTGGTGTTGCACACCACTGTCGTACGCAAGTTGTAGGGCTATCTACACGGCACGATTCGTGTCGCAGGGAT
>JAOBYK010516455.1:0-12814 GCA_025434845.1 Phenganax subtilis
CCCATAAGGTTGGATTTAAAAGATCTAAAATATATGAGAAAGTCTTTTTAAATTCTGGCTTATCCACCGTTTAAGCTGCATGGGCTTCGTACAACCAGCCCCAGGCAGCCCAGACAATTTTGCAGGCCCAGGGCAAAATTCTCTTTGGGGACCCAAATCCTCCCCCAAGAAAGTCCATGCAAATAGGTCTCTAGATTATTTTGAGGGGTCTCACAAGCCTAGGGCCCGGGGCAAATTGCTCGTTTTGCCCCCCTCCCCCGTCAGGGTGGCCCTGGCTGTTGGTTTTATCATAAGGCTTAGTGCAAATAATTGCAGTGACGAAAATGCCAGAAGCCAGATCGCCTTGAATTCTGCACCGTTGTCAACCAGAAAAATCATCTGTTATTCGATGATGTTCAACTTTCACTTCAAACGACCTAGAACCACGAAGGATTCTTGTGAAATCGACAAACTGCCATCTTCTGTTAGGGTGGATTCATTATACATTTTACGTGACTCGTGCGATCATTTTTGCAATATGACATTTTATACTTGACTCGTGTGGTTGTGAAAAGCAATACAGTATGGTACCCTTTAAGAGACAAGGTATAAGTAACTGCCGATAGGATGTTATTCAAATACCCCACAACGAGATTTACTATGCTAAATAATGAATTATTCATGAAGAATAATCCAATACATAAATAGTCAGTATCTTGAAACTGGGGAACAACTACCCGTTATAAAAAATATTCTCAAGCATCTGATGTCTTCGAATATTTCGAAGTATTGTAGACTCTGTAATTTGAAATATTTTCAAGGTACTGGTAAATTGCATAGTTGATACGTTTCAGAAGCCAGTTCCATTACTCTACCTCTGACTTGACCAGAATTTCTCTAGCTCATTAATAATTTGTAAACCAAAAACATAGAAAATCGGTACCGTTATGGAGGGTTTGAAACCGGGAAAAAATTATATATATTAAGAGCAACTTTCACCTTCTCTCGCGAAATGCGTGTTCGTTTAAAAAGCAACTTCAAATACTCGTATAAAGGGGACTTCCTTCGATTTCAAAACACCTCGAAGCTCTTTAAAGATAGTCGATGTTTGGAAATCGAAGGAAGTCGGCTATCCTACTCGTGTTTGAACTATCACTCCAATATCCTCGAGCATCAATAGAAGTCCCTCCTGTGGACTTTGAAATAGCGCTAAAGTTCTTTTAATAATGTCTGCACTATAGCATGAATATCCCGTTTCACTTTTTATTAGTTTAAACAAAACATTTATATTGCATTAGAGGACCTTTGTTATAGTATTTCACATCTGTAAAACATTCTTGCAGTTTTCGTATTTTTCACGAAGCTTATAGTAATGGGCATCGGCTGTTAAAATAGTTTTTTATTGCAATTGTCTTCTTTAGGAGAAAGTGGGTCAGGCAAAACAGAAGCCTCAAAGATTATAATGAGATATATCACAGCAGTTACAAATGTTAGCAAACAACAAGAAGTTGAAAGGTTCGTTAACATTTTGATTAAGACAGTCCTACTTCTCCCTTGAGCGTAATCATTGGAGATATGGCTCGATAACTCTAACGAAAGACAAACTTTCTGACTCGTCGCTCACAAGAGGCAACTTCGCCAAATTCTTTTATTTATTTTCATCGAGATAAAATTCTTCAAATGGTGGCTTACGGTCACAATAGAGTTTTTTGCTGAAATTCAGGTTTTTCTCGCAAAAACATGTCAACTTTCTCGACTCGCTCTTCTAGAAGAAATGCCATTGTGAATTGGCTGGAAACTATATCACGTAGTCAATATACTCACCTATGACGATATGGAAAGTTTGTCACAATGGTTTCCTGGCTATCGTATTATCCAGTATATGATGAAAAACATAAAGTGTCTAATGTTTTGCATAACTTGTGTGTCCCAAAACATATCTTGCAACGCACCGCTCTAATAACCAAGGGCTGTCCGTTACACAATTAATATTTAGGGTAACCAATCTATTACTGCAATCTAATCCACTACTGGAGGCCTTTGGAAATGCCAAGACTAATCGAAATGACAATTCTAGTCGGTTTGGAAAATATATGGATATTAATTTTGATTTCAAAGGAGACCCTGTTGGTGGTCATATAAATAATTACTTATTGGAAAAGGTAAGCTTAATGTGCAACAGTGTTGGGGCCAGTTGCTCGAGAAAACCTGACGAAATCCTAGGCTACCGTGAAATTTAAAGAAAGTACTGCAGGTGCTTTCTACAAGTTTAGAGTAGTCAATGTAACAAAGCAATGTAACATATTATGTAACATATCCGTAACAATTGAATTTTTAAAGAAGGATTTCGAGCACGAGTTCTAATTGCTCTTGTCTATATTTTGCTACTAGTCGAGGGTGATAAAACAGCAAAAAGGAGAAAGAAATTTCCATTCCTTTTATCAGGTATCTTATACGTACGTACATATCCGCATAGTCCCTGCTACAATCGTGCAAGAATGATATAATAATAATGGTGACGTGATTTCATGCAGCTTGTGGGCTGTGTATCTACCTCTATAGGTATAGTGTATAACGATTAACTGTTACTGACTCGCTTTAGAGATAAAATTGGACTATGTGCGTCCTTCAAGTAATTCTAAACTGTTTCTCTTAAAGTGATTCGATTACTTTTTGATCGTGGATATCTTTAAAAGATAAAAGCGAATTTTTTAGTTGTCTCATAAACAGTTCACATTGTTTTTGGTACAAGGACACTATAAAAAAGTCGTTACGATGATACAATATAAAACAGTATAAAAAAAGCAAAGTAATGTGTAATGTTAGTAGCATGCGTACGGGCTCCATTCCGTTGCTCGGATTTTATAAAGAGCCTGCATGCATGTTTGCAGATGTTGACGTGAAAGACTTCATTTTGTGTCACATATGTTGCGAGAGGCTTTGTTGCCAAATAATGTTCCTGACTGTTTTAGTTAATTTATGGAGCTCCTGACGAATTGCTAAAATCGTATGGTCTAGTTCGAGATGCAACGAAATATCATTATATCAACCAAGGAGAGAGTCACTCGGTAAGAATTTTGTATGTATGGTATGGTTGGTAGAATTTCACGTAGAGCTCTCAGCAACTAGAAGGCGGTATGTCGATTTACTATAATTTTTTGCGCAAATAATTTTAGTCTTGAAAACTATATTCAAAAAATAACACGAAAATATTTTAAAACGGATTTTGCGAGTATCCCCTTTTATATGGGTGCTTTGTTGTCCAGTTTTTAGCTCCGTATAGCCGGCTAAATGCTGTCAAGCAAAAGCGGAAAACAGTTTTGACTGAAAATTTAATGTAAAGAAACATATAATTTTTGGTGGCAGCACAGTCTAATGTAAGTTGCTTTATATTGTATACGTTACATTAGAGAAAATTTCAGGCGCCAATATTTTCTGTTGAGAGTCGAAACTAAAAAAAACATTGACGAATCGTAGGACTAGAGCGTTTTGTATCAGTCTTTCTGTTTCAAAAGAAAAAGATAATGCTGAAGCGCAGGGAGGTTTTATAAGACGAGTGTTTCTCCTCTCGTTGCTTTTGTATTCTACATTCCTGCCTCATGCTTGATTCTTGGACGGGTTGTGAGTAAATGCTCTATTGGTCGAGAACGAAATTCCCACCATACAGCTTTGTCATTGTTCGGGACCTTAAAATACTACGACTTGAGCTCAACGACGTTACCGTTCAAAATGATCACTTTTCATTGTAAGTTTTAAATGGCGAACACTGAAAAATTTCTGTACTTTTATGTCTACGGTACGAACCTCCACAACTAAACTTTTCCTGTGATTTAGTAAAAAAGTGTTCGATCAGTCTTAAATATTTGTATATAAACTATATATCCGACAAAGTTCTCAAGAATCAGAGCTGGTACACACTATGATTTTGTGAAAACATTGTAGAGGCTGTTGCATCTATTAGCATAGGCATAACAAGACTTAAGCGTTGGTGTAATATTAGCAGTCTTGTTTTTCATTCAGTATATACTATCTTCAACTTAAAATAAATCAAAACAGTTGCGTCGTTAATTGACAGGGGTGAAAAGTAACGAAGTAAATGTACTTTGTTACTGTACTCAAGTAGTTTTTTTGGGTAGTGGGTAGCTATGTAACGAAGTAAGTTTTTTCAATAGGACTTCTACTTGGAACGAAGTCATTTTGTAATGTAAAGTTTTACTTCGTTATTTTTATTTTCTCCCAAGTTTTTCCGTTACTTTTTTCAGCTTTTTCCATGAAAATATAACATAAACGCAAAAATAAAAATAACTTCGGTAGTTGCAACTTTGACGGATTAGAGCACTCTATTCTTTTCATGTATGAAGTGCATCATAGCTAGTTGTTGATTCGCAGACACTGTCTGTGGGCTTCTTTTACGCGCGTTTTATATCATATTTATATTAATTATGTATTAATTAATGTTCAACTTGAATCTAGTCTCGGAAATTAGATTTACAAAGCAATTACCCTCCTCCCATTTCTACAGGTAACATTTGATTGTACTTTCACTTTTTACTTTTACTTCAAGTAGTATTTAATGATAATTATACTTTTTACTCAAGTAGAATTTTCCTCCCGTACTTTTACTTTTTACTCAAGTCGTTTTAGAATTAACTACTTCAACGTTTACTCAAGTACGGACTCGGGGTAATTTAGTCACCACTGGTCGTTGAGTTGGTGTCGTCGAATATCAAGGCACCCATTGTCTAATTTACTAGTTCATGAAACTGCAGCGCTCTGTTCTGTTAAACAGGTGAGCAGTCTTAATGACAAGAATGACTATGGTGTGGTGATTAAAGCCATGAAGATGATTGGTTTTAGTGACAGAGAAAGGGAAACTGTGTGGAAACTAGTGGCTGCTATTATTCACTTGGTATGGATGATGCGTTTTTTGTTTTTATTACGTTTGATTTCTTCGGAGTTTTGTAGCTTTGATACTTTTTTCGGACACTGCTGGGAGTACATAAGGCGATGTTTACTGCCAATATTGCCTTTTCTAGACGTCAAACTGTTTTTTCCGTGAAGGCTGTTTATTATTTTACTTTCCCGTAAGTCTTAATCTGATCTCGTCAGAAGTATTGTTAAAATCAGTGCAGAGTCTTCCCCCTAAAAAGTAAGGAGAAAAGAACGCAGCGTGATAAGCATTAAGCATGCAAACATTTTTGGACATTCAACTGTCTTCAAGACAGCCCATCATGTTCACCAACTCTCATTACATTTTAAATATAAGCAAACCCTGAATATAAGCCCACCCGATTTTGCTCATTAAGAGCTGCTGTAATACTTTGGGAAGTCAAGGTCTATTATATGTAGGGCAACTTGGACTTTGTTCTCGAACAAGACGACGTAGTCATTGAAGACAAAGATTTGATGGCTACACTGGCCACGCTGTTGAACTCTACAGTGGAAGAAATAGAGAAAGCGTTACTGTATCGTATCGTGGCTGCCCGAGGCGAAGTTATGGAGAAAGGGCACTCGGTGGACGACGCTTATTATGGAAGGGATGCTTTGTGTAAGGTGAGCAATATAAAGCGTATCGTTTTTGAATATTTTATAATATAGGTATTAATTTCATTCTTGGTGAGACGTTGTTTTGTGGTGCGACCTAGTTTAAGGAGGCACTGGTAGCGCATTCACTTCGGCCATTATCTTTCACCAATACTTATGCCACATTAGGCTGAGCTTTGGTTTTCGTCCTTCAGTAAAACTGACTCCTCACGCCTTTGATATAGCTGTGAACTGTGGACAGGGACTGTTTCGTTGTGTCGCAATTCAGCCACTTGCTGCCAGGAGATATGATTATCTCCTCCACTACTTGTATAATAATAATAATAAAATAATTATAATTTGTTTATTAAAACTGTTTTGCAGAAAACCTGAATTCTGCAAAAACGTCACAGTACACTGGCTTTAAAGTATCGACCGTAGATACTTATTAAATTATGTACAAGATTGGGAAATTTTTGCGTAAGCGTAAAACAGCATATAAAGAATTAAGACATTCTTCCAAAAGCAGCAATTGTTTTGTATTTTAAGTATGGAGGTTTGGAAAAAAACATGCATGTCAATGGCAACGTCGGCTTTCCGGGAGTCACATTTACAAAAGAATGACTTCTTTCTCAATAATTTATCGTTTAGCCAAACTTAAAGCCGGTTACAGACGAGCAACTTTTTCTGTGACAAATGGACTTGACAGACTTTACGCACAACTTTTCCAATACAGTGCATGACAAATGCACTTGTTGAAAATCAAACATGCTTGATTTTCAACCAGTGTACTTGTCACAGTAAGAATTGAAAAAGTAAAGATTATGCTCGTCTGAACGTGTCATCTAAGAATGTTTGTCGAAGTTATTTGGGCATGGCTTCGAACATACGTATTTGTTGAGGAAAAAGTTATTGAAACTTTCACACGATCAGAAGTCACTCGTGACGCGTTAGACAAACACGAGTAACTGAAAACCTACAAAAGTGCACAGCAAACTAGGGTTTTCTGCTTACGCCAACAGCCTCGAATGACATTTTGGTAAGCACATAGCTCTAGTGTCCGCCGGGCTTAAACGTCCGCCTGCTGTGTGTCGCGTTGCTACGAAGCCAATTTTGTGCAATAAAGTTTAATGTTTAAGCTATATTTCGTAGTATGTTTGGTTTTTTCAGTTTTTTCGGAAGGCAATCTTTTTCAATTTGGGCAACTTTCTTTTCTGTTACTACGGCTAAACATGCAGTCTTTTTGAAAAAAGAACTGCAGAAAAGCTGAAGCAGCTAGGGATAGTCACTGACCAGTGACTATCACGTCGGAGATATTAAATCTTGACCAATCAGAAAACAGGAAAATCAATAGTCACCTGGAAATTTATACTAAATCTCGATAGGGGCACGGAAATCTTTGCGCAGTATATTCTTCGTGGGGCTGCGTGGATTGAGCGGGAATTGTGCTTCCACGTCTTTTCTCTCTTCGGTTTCGTGAGTGATGGTGATATTTTTCAACCATTGGCCACATATGAAAATTTCGCTTAAATACCACCCTGCCACAGGAAAGAACAAATATATCTCTCGATACAATCTGCTAACATACGGCAACACTTCACTTGCGATAGTAAGTTCTAGTTTCCTAAAGTGTACTGGGGGACAGATTTTTAATATACTACGTTTCTAAATAGGAATTCTGTGCTGTCACTGAGATGAACATCACCTTTTTCCAGATATCGTTCAAGTACCTCCCCAGACCTGTTTCTTCGTATGATTTATAGATAAACACGTCCTGACTTTCCCTGTGAATATCTGTTTTACTCTGTGGTATATTGATTACGAAATGATCTTCGAAATTCTTGATGTCACAAACTCTAATGTTAAGGAGTTTTATAGAACAAAATACTCCAGCAAAGGCTAACACACACATCGTAGCGCATCTTAAATTATTAAGATTACCACCATCTCTTCCAAAACGTTGTACAATCTTTTTGATCATTGCTACTGTCACTGGTTCTTTCTTTGTGATCGGTTGTTTCCTCTGTCTCTTCTCGGCTTCGACCAAATATTTGCAGAGGGAAGAATCTAATGGATTTTGTTGGATTGGAATTATACCGTGCATCCATTTGAGGGCAGCATATGCCATAGATACCGCTTCTGCTTTATGTCTACCTAACAAAAATGACAAATATAAAGACAAGTGCTCTATAGTTGCAGGAATGCTGCACGACTTTCTGTTGACTGATTGGAACTGCAAAAATGAAACCACTTTGATGAATCTCTTGACGGTTGAGTCTGCCCTTGACTTAAAACGTTGTATTATCAATTTTCTCGCTAACTTAACAAATATTGACTGCCAAGCTCTCGAAAATAATAACGCCTGAAAGATAATTAAACATAATATTCAGTAAATCAGCAACCATACTACAATTTAACGAATAAGCCGAATGAAATCTGTCAGTTGTCCTTTCAGTAAGTGTATCTGCCCATCGGCTCTTCTCTGACTCCTCAGTCTGAAAATCGTAAAGCCCCTCGGCGCAAGCATGTCTCTGCCCTTGCAACAGACTTTCACAATTAGTCTCCTCCCCATGTATTTACTCTTTTTTTCTTTTTTTGTTTTTGTTTTAGACGCTTTTAAACTTTTGACACACACTTATGTACACAATTATATATCCTTTCCAATCCGTCGAATTTATGATCGATTTTTTGTTTCTGTCATGATTGCAGCAATCGCGTCCTCTGTAACTCTTATAATCTATGATGTTAGCCCTATAACGTTGCCACAATATTGGCCAAAATACTGCGGAAGGCCATGAAGAGACAATTAACGTCCTTACAGTTTTTTCTGTGCTGGTGGCACCACCAAACAATTTTCACCCGTCCAAGATTGCAAAAATGCATCTACTCCGATCGATCCTGGGTTCCAAAACCGAGAGAAGAATCTTTCCATTTTTTTATTGTAAGAAGAGGCGAAACAGTCGATTGTATGCGGTCCCCACATACTATCTATTTAATGAACAAATTGTTCCGTGATTTGCCAGTCATCAGAATCGCAAATTTTGCTAATATGATCCGCTTGTGAGTTAAGTGTTCTCGGAATCTATTCGATAAAATTATCAATACTGTGATTGAGACAATGTGAAAAGATTTTGTATGCTAAAACTTGCAAATTCAACTTCATACTACCCACTTCAACAATTTGCGCTGCAGCTTGATTATCTGTGAACCATTTTATGCGCGAACTGTATACGTTTGCTCCAAAAGCTTCTAAGCTATGTAATATGGCGTTCAATTTTTGCTGAGTATAGAGCTGGCTTCAGCCTCTTCTGACGTAAACATTTTATAACAAATGAGCTGGGTGTCGCCGTTTACAAGTGGTCCACAGGCATATTGACTAGCATTCGAATAAATTATTTTGTAAGCTGGCTTAGCGAAGCAAAATTTTTGTTAACTCTGTGCAAAATTTCCATACAAAATCGTATTCCTGAAAGGCAAAACTAGTTTGGAGGGTGCTTAGAATCCCAGTCTTCTGCTACTGCTACTGTAATTTGACAGTGCCGACTCATTATTCGCGTGAGTCGTCCTAAAACCAGACTCACAGAAATAATAGACCCGACTATCCTTGCCAGCTCACGTGCTGTTATGACAGGGTGCTCAAAAGCACTTTGAAGTAACAGAGCTGCTTTATTAACGCATTTATTACTGATCGATACATGACCTTGTTTTGTATTCCAACTAATACCTAGCCATGTTGGCTCCCAGACGCTTTTTTCCTCTGCTACGACGAAACCCGCCGCATGCAAATCTCCCCTAACATCATGGCTGGCATACTCTGCTCTGTCGTATGATTGTTCGAAGTTAAGACCATCATCTAAATATACCAGAGAGTGTGATCTCCTATACACCGCCAAAGTTTAATCAACGGGCGCAACCATTTTGTAAATATATATGGAGCAGTGGAGAGTCCAAAGGGTAAAATATTAAACATTTTTGTTTG
The DNA here is from genome assembly GCA_025434845.1 of Phenganax subtilis. Taxonomy (NCBI): domain Eukaryota; kingdom Metazoa; phylum Cnidaria; class Anthozoa; order Malacalcyonacea; family Clavulariidae; genus Phenganax; species Phenganax subtilis. The sequence goes on from JAOBYK010516455.1 coordinate 9,482, forward strand.
CTCTCAGATAATGTCCGTGAAAACCTTAAATATTTACGGTGTTCCGAAAATATGTCTACGTGGTGATATTCACTTTTTTAATTCAAACTTTGTCATGAATCCATTCAACATGAAATACTGTAAAGCCTTTCTATGGTCTTCGAATTTTACTTTCTTTTTCCAAACGCATCTGTTTACTGCTCTTAAATCTAAAATCAGTCTTTTCTTCCCTGAAGGTTGGACCGAAACCGAAAGTGGACTAACTACATGCAGTTTTTCCCTGCATGAAACTTCAGTTATTTTGTTTCCTTCCAGCAATTCTGCTATTGCGCCATTGACAAATTCTTGGTGTAAGTATGCCGATTTGTTGTTCCTCTGAACTAGGTAGGGTGGTTCAATCTTAAACGGTATCTTATACCTCTCGTATTATGCTTAATATGTGTTCCGGAGCTTCAATCTTTTCCCAAAATTTTATATGTTGTTTAAGTCTACCCCTTACTTGGCAAACCTTTGGATGTTGAACATGAACAACAGCCTCCATATTGAGACTGAAATCACCCTTCTGTTCAGACTGTACCTCTAACACACGGTTTTCATCCTGCGATAATTCACTTTGTTCACTTTCCACTCTGTTCTGCGTTGAGTCTCTGATGTGTGGAGCTGGGTTTTCCGAAGTATGAACTATAGGGGCCAGTACCCCCGTGTCGTCTACTGTATCCCATGTTACCCTCCTTGCTCCAGTCACCTCTGTATCCGCACGTGAAGCAGATGTCATTGGTTTTTCTATGAGTTCCTTGACCGCCTTGGCGTAGCCAAAGAGGAAAAGAGAAAAAACAAAAACTATTAACATCATATATAGCATATTATCTGCTTGCATTGCCAGTCCTCCATAGCTTGTAAAATTAAGCGAGTGTATTGTGGGTTATGCTGCCAACGACGTGAATGATATCATTGTGTAGAAAGCATGCTTAAATACTCTCATACAATACCTCATCCGAGCATGACGTTCCGCGTCATGCTTTCATTCAATAGGAAAATCTATTTTACAAAAGTCGAAATAGTAGCGACAACATCAATAAAACGTGAGAAACCAGTGCTAAATATGGTGAAATCAAAACAGAATAACCTAAGGCTTTACGATAAAGATACCATAAAGCCTTTGTTATTCTGTCTTGATATCAGAGCTGTTTCATTCTTGGTTATAAGGCGACGGAGATCTATGCAAGTTGGGAGATTTTTGCTTTTGCTAACGCACTAAATCTGCCAACGTGCGTAGATCTCAAGGTAACCATCATCAAAGAGGTCATTATAGTCTTTCACCAGATGGGCAGGGAGCGGAGCAAAGTCCTTTGACTTCCTATTAACGCTCGTGGTGATCAATAGCTAAAACATTAGGAAAATAAACAGTTTTTCAGAACACATTGTAGTGTCTGTCTAATTACATGTTAGTCTAGTGTCTGTCAAATTTGTAAATTGTTGTAAATTTTAATTTTCAATCTACGCCCCTCTTGGAAACCAGCTTCTGCTTTGGGGGTTAGCGTAGTCAAATAAAGTTTTTACTTACTTACTTACTTACTCTAAGAATCTCTTCAAATTGCGACATCTCTGGATTCGTTATGTAATTAGATAATTGAATAATTAATGACGCGAATCATTAATGTCCCGCGCGACTAACTCGTATGCTGCCAAGCGGGAGTCATCAGTTTGTGGTTGAACAAAAAGGTTGACCGACTCCTTTTAGTGATTAATGACTGCGATATTTTTGGTTACAATAACGATACTTGTAAGATATCTTATCATTATGATTTTCGATATATTTGACAATTATGTTCCAATCTGTTCGATATGAATCCATGCGATTCTGCTTTTTGACAGCGCTTTTCCACGGATAGACTGGTTGGATCGATCGAATGGTTTTTTCCTGATTCGATCCCAATTTCTCGGTCAGACTTGTGGCATGCAGGGTGAAATAGTTTGCTAGCCATTCACAAATTTGGCCCATCTCTTCGGTTTGACGGTGGACCCGAGCATGTTATTGGGCCCTTTCATAATTTAATTAATAGAAAGCTACTAGTACGGCTACAGGCTGTGTCAGAAAAACAAAGTCAAAATCCAGGAGGCAAGCCTGCAACGAACATCGAATTGAACGATTTTATTTTTACACAGTTAAAAGGAGTTATTTGGTTCTCTAAAGATACCTGTTTTATTTAATACCCATGCACAACAGTTGACTGAACACTCTTCTAATAAAATTTGCCGCATGAAAACTCTTTTTCCCAGCGCTGGTAATAATTCCATGAGAAACGAAGCACACTTATTTTCCACACAGGATAAAATTGTCAATGATCGAAAATGCAAAATTAACATTTTAGAGGAAATAACAGTGGTAATCATAGCTGGTTATGATACAAGAAGCGTGGTGCGGACCCGTGCTGCTTTCGGGATACATAACAAATTCAGAAACTCCCGTTAGTTATTGTGTTCAATCGATGAACCTTTGTATATTTATTAAGATTTCAATTATATAAACGTTATATGAAACAAAAAGTATCACTGGAGAGCTAAATATCTCCTGTTTCTTGCTATGACCGAATTTGCTGTGCGTACTTATTAATGTCGTCTTCACTCTCGTCCAGGCGATGTACGACAGATTGTTTTCGTGGATCGTGAGCAAAATTAACAACGCTGTTGAAGTGAAGGATATTCGGCATGGCAAATGTACAGTGATTGGTGTTCTCGATATCTATGGTTTCGAAATATTTGAGTCGAACGGATTCGAACAGTTTTGCATCAATTATTGTAACGAGAAACTGCAGCAACTTTTCATTGAGCTGGTCTTGAAGCAGGAGCAAGAGGAGTACAAGAGAGAGGGAATTGAGTGGGTCGAGGTAAGAGAGGATATAGCACATCAATGTTTTTTAGTGAAGTAGGGTAATTTGTACTTTTCTGATTTTCTGCCATATAATTGTATCCCACCCCATTTCTTGGTTCAAGATAATGAATCAGGTTTCTTCAACTCATGATTAATAATTCATGAGGCGAAATGAAAATGAAATTTTGATCTGCAACATTTAACGGAAGAGAAACCAGTAGCTGATCAAGTAGTCAACTTCAAATTTCTGAAGTAGTGGTAAATAGTATTAAAGCCCTGATATTCTGAAATTTTTAAAGTGCTGCTGTTAATTTTAAATTACTTTAGTAATGAGCTTTGGAAGTCTGTTCACACTGTTGTAGATGTACCTTACCGCAGATTTTGCCGGAAGTTTTGACGAGCATTAATGAAAAAGGCTCGCCGTAAAACGCATTCCGGCAATGTAATTCTGGAAAAGTCCTTTACCTCGTATTTCTATTACT
>JAOBYK010516566.1:0-12810 GCA_025434845.1 Phenganax subtilis
GACCAAGTATACTCGCCAGTTATCCACTCTATCACATCGTTCAACACGAGAAAAATCGCATCGAAAATCGCCCGTGTAAACTGGCCTTTAAACGTTTAAATGCGGTAACTATGTTTGCAATGCGCAAAGAGTTACAACAAAGTCACCTGGTGGTAATTAAGCGTCGATCTTAAAATGCTGAGATTGCAAACTGCAATGGCCACACCTTTAAGACTACAGATTTCTTCAACGAAACAAATAAAATAAATAATACTGTGTCCCAAGAGTGTTTTCAACGCCGGATTCTTTCTGGATATCAGATTCATAATGCCACCACCTTTTATGTTTTTAAGATTAATTTTTCATTTATCGCGACCCTACTTGTAGGTCTACAAAAACGGAGTACTAGACCATGGTATTAACGGTATGGAAGTAGAGGATCCTTCTTCTTGGTCTTGGATGAAATATATTCAGTGTGGAAGAAACACTGAAGAGCAGAACGCGGTGGCATTTCAGTTTGGAGCTGATATATATTTTCGAACTTACAAGACAATACAACCAGGCGAGGAAATGCTGGTTTGGTATGCAGACTATTATGAGCAACACCACGGAATTCCCATAGGAGTGCGGAAGTTGGAAAAGACCAAAGATACCACTCAATTTGGTGGGTTTCATTAGAGTGCGACTAGAAGTCGGTTTAAAATTACTAGTTCCTTCGATCTATAGTCCCACTTTGAGAACCAATGTTATCCTGTTCATCACGACTCATCTAGCCGCTACATGGCTATTTCGGGCAACTGGAGTTTCTACACTTATTATATACAAATTTCCAGCTCACAAATATAAGTAAATGGTACAAAAGAAAGGGAAAAAAAATTCTGTTGATGGACTTTGTTTACTTAAAGCTTTAGTTTTTCCAGAAAGCTTGTTGTAAAGCAGTTGAACAACTCTTTGATGTACACATAATTTCATCAGAAAGAGTACTCGCTCCAGATTTCGAAATCTGTAAAGAACTTTTTCAAATTTTTCAAAGTTCTCAGATAGATTTACTTATGGTATTTCATGGGAATTTGAAGTATTTTTCTGAGAACTTTCGGACTTAGTTTACATTTCTTGAATGTCTAAATATGAGATCGCGAGAATTTTTTCAGTGATAAAACATCCACCGGAATCCCTCAAAAATTTTCCTTGTCGTTTCATTCTAGCTTTACTTTCCGATTCTGAAATTATTATAAATATTGCGTTTCCAGGTAAAAAGACCAAGAGAGCCTTAGAAATAGATCAGCGCAGCACTGAACTAACGTCGTCGATGATAAAACCCGCCGAAGAACCACAGTTTGTGTCACAGCACACACTATACACTCCATCCATAACTGGACCTCCTTCATTAATTTCCCAGCATTCCAGAGTGAAGAATCGCACCAAAAACCCAAGTGCAGAATTGCACCCTCCAACTGAAATTATTCACCAAGTAGAAAATTACCCACCTAAATCAGTTTCTCCAGAATACACACTTTCCCCAACCTTCGGACAACAAGCTACTGTTTTCTCTGAAGAGAAAGCAAGTATCCAACCGGTTATTCCAACTGCCAAACCAGTTTTCTCAGATGCTAAACCAGTTAACCCAAGTACCAAAAGAACTATTTCAGTCACGTCTTTAGAGAGCGGCGAAAATACACAACTGTTGAAAACTCGTTTCTGGAAGTGTGAACATTGCCTCTCGAAATTTCCTCAAAAGTGGGCATTACAAGTTCATAGTTGCCCGTGTGAGGTGGCCAGGCCCTATAAATGCAGTAGTTGCAGGAAGACTTACCACAACAAGGACGATATTCAGGCGCATGCGCAACATTGTGGTGGTGGCAAGCAATATAAATGCAGTTACTGCGGGCGCAGTTTCGTGAATGTGAATATTTTGAGTAAGCATCTTCGAGTGCATTCATTGAAAACCGTTGCTGCTAGTCGTAAAAGAAATGCCAGGGTGACTAGCTACCACAGATTTGTTCAATGAAGAGATAACACTTTCCTATTTGACCCATATGCCTTCATAGGAAATTGCAAAGGAATAAGTTCATTTGAAAGTGTATTGATAATGATTTCACGATCGTTAGTTTGGTGTGGCTACAAGATTTCTAGTTGCAAAACGAGAGCACCTAGCAATTGAAGACTAGTTCAATGAAAAAAATAAGATTTTTTGCACTTGTTTGACTTCGAAAGTAGTGCACAATAGTTCATATATGCGTGACTACATGTCAGGCTAGAAAATAATTGAAAAAAAAAGCGGAAAAGGTACTATAAACTTCTGCAACAACGGTGATACTTGATATCTTGCACTACTATACAATACGTAGTACTTGGCATGAACGATTTTCTAGAAGATTGAACTATATACGTGTCTGCAAACAAAAAAGCCTGCTCCTGCTAATCAGATAGGAGTGTACAAATGGCGTCTTGATGAAACTTTTCGTATGAGGTCTGCTTAGGGCTGCATTCCACTCTTTACATGTTTTGACCTACGTATAATTTAAATCCTTTGAAGATTGGATTTTTTGGAAATACTTTAACAGATACACGTAGTCACTTTAAAACACTAAATTTCTATACATTCCGTTTCGTAGTTCTTTGTAAACGGATTTTCATAAGTACGTACACGCACGCATGAAAAACCGGACAGTGAAAGCAGCCATTACAAGATAGTACAAATTTTACTAGCACGATTGCTTGATTAAAGCGTGTATCATAATGTAACTGATATTATATATTTATGTAGGACTAATTGTGATAGAAACTTCAGGGATTGTCTATACTAATACAATATACAACATTGATGATTCGCAAAACTGAAATGTGGTTGATGGTCTTAAAATATTCATCTTAAAAACAAGTCTACCTTCTTGTTGGTGGGGGTTGAAATATAATCGTCGTTTCATGTAAGAAAACCCTTCAAAAAGCACAAAAAGACTAACACTGCTACATATATTTTGCATGTGGCATGAAGTATCTATCATTTCATGCTTAAATTACCAGCAAACCACTGTAATCTGCCAAAATAAGTAAGTTCTTTACAACTACATAAACTAGCGCAGCTAATCCCCTTTCTTCGCCCCTTTTGGTGACGCCCTATACGCTTTTTCGAATGTCAATAAAAGTTTATGTAAGATAAACGAATGTCTCTAAGGGAAATTTTTATTATTTACAGAGCTTCTGCGGTCTGCAGAGGAAAGTTTTTATACTACATGCTTTTAGACAACGCCGTTTCCCATGACTATTTCTTATGATATATTCAGATAGTTTAATATCCCGTGCAATCAAATTGGTCATTTGGCCCACGTGTTCAACAACATTCGATTTTTTAAAGATGTGGCAAACCAAACTGACATTTTTTAGTCTGGTGGTTTAATGAGCTTTTTCACAGTAGCTGCGTATATGGTATAGCACAGCGTTCGTTAAGACAAACAATACCCGAGCCGAAAGACTTGCCACGGGAAATGTTAATGTACTATTGCTGGTTCATGAGTAAAGTGACAAGAGAAAGAAAGTAGCATACCAATGATAAAGCCAAGCATGTTTTTCTGTGGTGGACACTTTCACCAATAACGACGACATCTTGAATCGAGATGTACTGTGGTATAAATCGAAGTATAGAATTGGATACCAATAGTATTTTCATCTTTTCACAAACATGCTATTAGTGAGGTTCAGATATGACTTCCACTATTACTACTTCTACCTGTTGCAGACAAAGATCGTATTTGATTGGTGAGTGAAATAAACAAGTCGCATTTTCATTGCTTGGTCATAGTTGTTGGTAGTTGTATTGGTAATGGAAGTCAAATCTAAACCTCTCTGTTGTAACCAAGCATACTGTAGTAGTTTCTAGAGCTAAGTAAATCGAGTTCAAATTTATATTGGGATCCGACTTGGGACTTGAGTTTAGGATTGGAATTATCACATTAAGGTAGTGATTCGAGTCCCAAGGGATCCCATACGATTCGACAAAGGATTTGCCTCACGTAAAGTTTTGACCAGATACACGTACGACAAACATATTGGTGCCTGTATTTTGCCCTATATGACTATATGCTATAGAATATTTGAAATATGGTAAAAGCAAAGTAGTTATGCGTGTCAAATATGACTAGAACGTCAATACCAACATCGAAGCAGCACTTAGTACTTGCTACTAAGCTATGCATTTCCCCACAAACTGATCTTGCAATTCAAACAGATCTTGAAGGTTTAAAACAAATTTTAGTCAGTGGATATTCACGAACATGTAAATTTTGGACTCATTCAGTCAAAGTTATCTTCATCCTGTCTATATGAGGATGACTTTGAAGTACAGTAGAAAATTTGCAGTTTTTAATAATCTAGCGTTTTGTTGGAATCATATTTCATTCTCAAGATATCCGAAGTACGTTTTTAACTTTTCTTCACAAACATGAAGCAACGATATTTTGAAATACAACCAGATTAGCCATGCGTGTCATATGATATTATTACAGAGGCTTTCTACAAAAAAACGAAAAAGTACTTGCCCCCCTTAGTTATGCATTCTGCACAATTTAAAGAGATCTTAAAATAAAAATCACTTGACATATTTTGGCATTTTGCGAACATGAAAATCACATTCATGTACTTCCAAAACTCTCCCCGGGCCTGTAACTAGAATTCTCAGACAGCCAAAAGTCAAGGGGACTGCGAGCCGCCGGGGAGCATGCTCCCTAGAAAGTTTAAGATTTGTTGAAGCTCAGATATGCTATTTCCAGCATTTTGAGGATGTTGCAGATAAGACAATATTTTGAAAATGTAGGCCTAAAAAAGGCCAAAAACAACAAGATACGAAAGAAGTTCCACTTTGTCGAAATATTAGTATGCTTTGTTTCACTATCGAACAAAGTAAACTGGTTAAACACTGTCAACAACGGCTGCCTTTATCAAAAAGATTGCCTTCCGTCGGCAAGAGAATTTTTGCTTCACTCATTGGGCAAAACATGGGTATTGCAAAAAAGTATTAAAAAAACTGTTTAACCATGCATGAAACAGATCTCATCGTGACCGAGATCTTGATAATATTCGCCCAGAAAACTATAGCATAATGAAATACCATCTATGAAGTCGTGCATTGAAACATGTGGCTCTTTATGTAAAAACATTCAAGAGTCAACATCACTGACAAATCATTCGATCACAAGTATGTCTTCTAAAGACAAGGTCACTGAACACGTTTGGTACTTCATGATTATAAAGAAACAATATATTGCACCTTCCATGGAGTTGAAGATTTTCAACTGACTAAAGTGTTTGTTTGAGCTGAGTTGATTAAGTTTGGCGCAAAAAGGTCGGCAATTTCGTCATATTACAGTCATGTTACGCCATGCTGCTCACATGGCTGCTCATGACCATCTTAGTAACTATGAATCCTATATTGTGACTGTTGTAATACAACTGAAAAGGTTGACATCTGAAATAAGCCATAGGCTATTTTCATTCAGGAAGAAATCTTGGTATTTTCTAGCAATCAGTAAATTTAGAAATACCACGAAGGTAGCCATGCGTGAGACATGTAGAGACTCTATGTCTCCGCTTTCAAGAAGCTGAAGCAAAATTCAACAAAGAATCTTGTTCCATGTCTAATTGCCGGAAATCTTGTATTAATATATTTCTTTTTTATAATTTGATAAACACTTGTGTATTTTTGGTTTTTCAAGAGAGTAAAATTCGCATTTTCCGTTTTTCTGTTGCGTCAGTTGGACTAATAAAAAATTAGTGGATGAGGCTGAACATGATGTCAAGAATTATTCAGACCAAGATCAATCAATGTTATTCACCCCGGCGATTACACATTCCGAAAGAAAGAAAATTGTGAAGCTAATGTTGGCAGAAAATATTCTCAAAACGAATATTTGAAACATAGCTACTGCAGTTTATCAATATTTCAAAACCTAAAAGCTAGCAACCAATACTTTCAATAAGAAACTTAACGGTAGATGAAACAAACCTTTAAGGCCCGTTTACACGGGCGATTTCGATGCAATTTTTCTCTTGTTGAACGATGTGAAAGAGTGGACAACTGGCGAGTATACTTGGTCGAACAATTTTGTTAATCCAATCGCCAGTCAATCTACTCGATCACATACGCTGAGAGGAGAAACATCGCAGCAAAATGCCCTCTTTGTCCATAATGTGGCAAATAGAAATATTCTCCTTTTAAATTTTTACTGTATATTGAACGGCACTCGTAGAAAGCAAGCATTGTCAGTAGTTGTGGGGCCGATGGTCTGAAAGCTGGATAGCGCTATCCATTGGCTAGTGATATTTTGTCCCCTTTGTAAAATTTTCCATTGCTCGTTACAACAAAAAATTACGGTCGATATCTACAGATTAAAATCCCTAATATTTATATCGCTGACCAAAATGGAAGTGTCGGTATTTTTGTTCCAATTTTATAAAAGTTGAAAAATTAACTATCCCATGGACAGCGGTATCCAACCTTCGAGCAACCAGCCCAGGTCTTGTTGTATATGCTGCATATCTTGTTATCGTTACTTTCTACATTTTATGCATTGTTTACTCCTCCCGTTTTCTTCCTATGTATCCCTTTAATGTTCAAATCGAATCAAGCGTAATGGCATAAAGCTACATGTTGCTAAATATGCAAGCCACTTTGTTTAACATTTTCGCGAATTTTCCCGCGTATTTTCATGCAAGTCGCTGTTGGCGTCGTGGGCTTGGGTACTAGGTTGTGCAATATTTTTAGCCGGCACTTCCATGCAACGTTGATGACATCAGAAGCTGGAGTTACATAGTAGCCAGGAAAATATGAATGAATACTGAATGCATGGTAATATTCTATGTTTCAGGATGAATAAGGATCAATAGATTGATAAAACGTATTGTTTCTTCGAATTTACTATAAAGGAAAAATAGAATGTTAGTTTTAAACGATTAGTTGGGTAACTTATGCCCATAGAGGATTCTGTATTTACTGGTAGATTGCATCATATCACGTCTAAGGGCAGGAGTCTAAGTTCATCGCCAGGGCATGCGTTTTCTCATATCATATATCGATCTTTGTCATTTCTGCCAGTTGACCACGAAGAGGCAAAAGTGAAGCAAAGTCAATGAAGCGTTCTAAGTGCACTCTTGATCTCCTTGACTAAAATTTGCATTTTCACCAAGTGCACTTCAAACTTTTTATGTTCGACACTTCAGTACGACTTTAAGAAACACAGATGCGTATAACTATTCGTATAACTTCCTATTACTATAAGTTTTTTCTATAGATTAATAGCAGTGACCTCACAAGAGGGCAAATTGTGGTCAATTTTGAAAGTTTATGCCCAAAGAACAGCAGAGGTAAAAATTTCGTTAAAAACATTCGGCATTCATCATGAACCTTTTATTTATTTTTATATTATTTCCTACAGCTCTACATGATCATTCAGCAAAGTACTTCCATCTAAGGATCTAACTAGTCAGTAAAAACATTATACTACACAAACATAAACACATGTACAATGTAAAGACATTGAAGCAAAACACTCGGACAAAATACATCTGTACCATCATACACACGAATATGCAACTTTGTATTCAACTCTATAGGAGAATCTACTGATACAACTAGTTGAAAAGGATTACCAAAACAGTCCAAGTTGAGGAAAGACTGGGAAAAAGTTGATCTCCAATTGCTGCATTATTAAGTCACAAATGCAAAATTTTCCTCGACATAGTCAGTAAATATAGCCATTTTGTGCGATTTTATATAGCAATTTTATATTTGTGCGATTTTATGTCAGTGCTTGCCAACTTATATCAAGAGACCAACTGCCATTTTAAGGACGCCAATTAACAAAGTATAAATTGGCAACGATGAAGAGTTCAATATTTGTCCGTTAAAACATGCCACAGACACTAATAAATCTAACGTCAAGTTCTTTCGGGACATGCTGTGGTAAATTAATGAGTTGCTAGTTTCTTCGACCATGATCAAAAACAAATTAACGAACTATGGCGAGTTTAAAACTTTCGACTTGCGAAGGCAATGCCAGAGTAGAGGTGGGAAGCCCCCCTGGTAAAATCTTGATAGCTCTCCGAGGGAAATTACACTAGTCGTGCTCTGCTCGTTTATAGACCAGCCCTCTTGATCAAAAATCTTGGCTGCACATTTGACGACTGTAGTTTTCAAGTCCAACACTTTAATTACTATGCTGTCTATTTCCAGTTGCAAATTCCATCGATTAGGACGACATTTCAGCTTCAAAAACTTTTTCAACTCTTATTTCCCCTGTCTTCAGGAAATTAAGTGCACTTTCATGATGGATTTTAGTGCAAGTGTCAAGTAGCATTGAATGCAATTTAAGGCGAAATAGTCCATACTAATGAGTGTATGAGAAAGAGCTATCATTATTTTCATAATATACCAATGAAAAATGCAACTTAAACCCTGTATGTGGCGTTTTTCGACTTACGGCTTAATATCCCCATCCTGTAATATAGTTGCATTTTTGCTTTTAGTTCCACGGGCAATATAGAGAATTCCATGCTTGCCAACTAAATAACGTGAGACTCTTATCATTGTCAAAATACAAGAAGACCTCTTATCGTTTCCACGAGCGGACATCCTGGATAAGAAAGGGGAAATAAGTTTTGCTTTAAACTGTATTCCATATTACAAAGTAATGTGTAAGAACACATCAGACTATGACACAAAAAACCCAAAGAGGCATTTTTATCTACTATATAAGAGAGTCGAATGGTTGGCGAATAAGGAGCCATTCTGTTGTCTAACTTTTTTCTTTTCATCTTCTTTGCTTTCCTTGCAAATCAACTTTACTGGCAAAGTTGTGATGTGTGATGGTGTTGTAACCGATCAGCTTTGTTCGCTACCAAGAAATTGATTATGAATTCTACAACATATATTACCCTCTTTCAAAGTTCAAAAATAAAAATTTCATCGAAACTCAATAAAGTTTTACAACAACAGATTAATCAACTTTTTATGATTATGGCCAATTATGCCAACCAAGTTTCATATTGCACATGCGCAAATGGAAATAAGGAACGTCGAAGTTTGACGATTTCTGATGGCAAGGTCACGAGTACCCCCAGTCAAACTAGTAGAGTAGTTTTGAAGCGTCAAACCTAGTGTCCAGCTGTTTTGATATCGGTGATGAGAAATTTGACGAATATCGGGACTCTATATTTACGACATTTAGCTACGTCATCCACACGAAACTTTATCTCTAAAGCGCAGTCTGTCGGTGCTGGCCTCAGACGTAGGCATGCAAATATTTACGTAAACAATGTAAGTAAAAGAACGTTAAATGACACAAAACCACTTGAGGAAGTACTCAGCACTAACATCACTGGCTAAAAAAACAAACACTAACCAAACGTGCATAATATGTCGCTTCCGTTTGGTCCTCCTAATTGTTTAAACATCATTAGCATAGCAAACTGTTGAAACGTTCGTTGCACACAATTCGGGCTCAATATAGCGTTTGTGTTCAGCGTTGTGGTATCACGGAATAACATAGAGCTGTAGTGATAATATTTTCATCTGAATTAAACCAAAAATGCACTCAAGTTCTCTTAAAAGAACATGCTTTTCGCACAGAGCCCACGAATATTCACATCACAGTGGAGAAAAGGTACGTTTTTGAAATTTGCGCGCCAAAATCACGGAGCACAACTGCAATTTTTATCACCGAATGTTATGTAGAAAATATTGCATATCGTATATTCATGAATAGAAACAGGATTGTGCAAACCATAGAAAAACAATTTGCTGCGCCGTCTTAAGAAATACGGACACATTGAAATATTGAGACACACTTAAGGCCGCTGGTGATTTCATTGCGGATATTTCTCCCTTTAAAGGATGTTATAGAGTGGATTCACAGACACGAATATCGGACACTTCTAGCGAAGTTGTACTTTTATGTAGTATTCCGCTCAATGGCATTCTTCTAAAAGAGCAAAATCACCACTCCAAACGGCCTTTAGAGTTATAATGCAGCATGGCTGGTATGCTGAATGACTCATATTTAGCATATTTATGCATAAATTACGGATCATGCATGAGGCATTGGCTTGCAGTGACTGGCTGGCTAGCTTTCCCTATTTTGCAGGGTTGTAGCAGAGGGTGGGACCTGCACCCCCAATAATACGCTTTGATTGCATTTGAAATAGTGCTTTAATACGGTGGGTTAGTGACGGAGATTTCAAAAAAATATGCAGGGTCCCCCTTTCGACTTTGTAGTGCTACAGTGTCGAATGGCTTGATTCTGTGGAAAAGGTCAGTTTTAGATTTGCTTTACAAGGCAGTAAATGGTAATGAATCTCAGAAATGTGCAGATAGAAGTAAGCAAACTCAACCAATTCTTTCCCATCTTTTCATAGGTGTGTGGTTTTCACCGCATACCAAATTATCACTTATGTGGTCTAACCATAAAAATTTACGTTATTCTCTCATGGACACTGCTCATTAAGCACCAGTTAATGCAGAATTTAAACCTCCCGAAATCTACATCATTTTCATCATTTTTATTGTAAATGGAAGTCGGCCTACTGTCATCTAACTTAGACACCTAGACATTGTGCAAAACAGTGACCAACTTGTGCATAAACTAAACTGATTTGTATTTTGGACAACAAGTAAAGAGCTGTTTATGCATTTTAAAAAAAATAGTTCTTTGAGAGAAGTGAATAACGGAAATTTATTTGAAGCTCAATATTGTTACTGATCCGCAAGTACTAAAAATGTGATGATAATAATAATAATAATAATGAGAATAATTCAAGATTGCGGTGAAATTACATCCCAAATATATGTCATGTACATACCTAGCAAAACTTTTTAGAAACGGGCTTGATATACTCGTAAAATATGTGTTTGACAACATTTTGGGAAATACGGTATATTCCAGTTCTAAATAGGTTTGCTCAGTGGTGACTTACCTATGTTTTACTCTGTCTAAAAGGCATGTTACAAGATGCATTTTTTCCTGCAACTTGCAAAGCAATTGTTACTTGGACAGATGAGATGCTAATTAGCGAAAGAATTCGAAAAACACTATTCACTGGAGTGTAATGAAGTTTTGAATCTGCCAACTTTGCATCTCTTAAGCCTGGCGCACACTAGAGCTATGTGCTTAGCAAATTGTCATTCGTGGCTGTCGGCGTCAGCAGAAGACCCTAGTGTGCGGTGCACTTTGTAAGTTTTTAGTCACTCGTGACGCGCGTAAGACAAACACGAGTGACTGAAAACTTACAAAAGTGCACCGCACACTAATGACAATTTGTTAGGCACCGCTCTAGTGTGCGCCGGGCTTTAAGCGTAGGATTACACTACAAGTTGAAAAAAAAAGTGCGCCATGTAATATGCCATTAGCACTCAACGATTTTTTCTCGAGGGCATAAAATGTTAGTCGTACCTTCCTTGACCCAAAGCGGATCTTTGCAACTTCCGTTCTTGTTTTAAATTTGTATTCACCGGGTTCTTACGCGTCAACGCTAAGAAAAACGAAACTATTGTAAGACGTATAATGCGCGGCGATGTCGAGTGTACGTATCTATTATAGTGTTATTATCTTGGTCATGAGCGAAAAATTTACTACCCATGCAGGGGCAACATCTGGTAGAAAATGTTTCATTGCATGATTGCTTTTCATAAATACTTTGGTAGCCAAGTATTGCTTTGATATTCTACCAAAGTTTGAAAAGCTACTGTACCGTTAATAAGATTCTTGTAGTTTAATTTTGCATGCAATAACAACAATATCAGTATTCGTTTGAGGTATACACCATGTGTATTTATTATTGCAAAGCTTTCGGTCCGTTAGCCCGGACCTTCATCCGGAGTTGCACCGATTAAGGTCCGGGCTAACGGACCGAAAGCTTTGCAAGAATAAGAATAAATATACATGGTGTATAACTCAAACGAATGCTGATATTGTACCGTTAATGTTTACATGCATCATGTGCTAGTACTGGTATTTTTGACATGAATAAGTTTGTTATTCTTGATGCTGTTGTTGCCGTTGTAAAATATTTTGCATTTGTAAGCACGACCAAATCCAGCCAGAGACCTGTTTAATACCGACCCTTCTGATGGACACCATTCGTCTACGGGTACACTTCTCATATGTAAATAGTCTCAGAAAACTCGTTTACATTTAAATGGATCTTTGTTATACGGACACCTCTCCATCACGGACATTTGGTTTTGTCCTTACGTTGTCCTTATTAGGTAGCTTCTAATGTAACAAACATTCTACTTTGAGTTTGGCTTCATAATACAGCATCGCTGAGCGAGTGCAAGGCATACTAATACCGACCAGCTATATAGTATACTTCCTAAACGCCCGTTTACACTTGCGATTGTCACAGCAGTTTTACTCATTTTGAAGGGAGTGATTGAGCAGAGTAC
Organism: Phenganax subtilis; assembly: GCA_025434845.1. Classification (NCBI taxonomy): domain Eukaryota; kingdom Metazoa; phylum Cnidaria; class Anthozoa; order Malacalcyonacea; family Clavulariidae; genus Phenganax; species Phenganax subtilis. Next base: position 12,413 of record JAOBYK010516566.1, read on the forward strand.
AAAACACATCGCAATTATTCCTTTCCGAGAAATACGTCACAACTACCTAGAAGCCAGGCTGCCGGGCAAAGTTGGCTCACGCAAAGCGTTCTTCGGAAAAAACTGCATGCGTGACCTATCATCTATGTACACTCTGTCAAGTACTGACAGAGTGTGAGGAAAAAGGAAACGGATACTGAAGTGGATATACCTTAATAAATTTGCAACGGTCAATTGCAGCATAAAGTTGCAAACACGTCAGTAAACAGCGATGATGTTTACATCAAACATTAAATCGCAAATATTATACTAATAAGGCAAATTAAACTGGATTGCCGACAACATATATTTAGTTGACTATAGTCCAATGTGCTATCATATACGATATATTTTTGTTTTGTTTCTGGAGTTATGCAAAT
>JAOBYK010516677.1:0-12810 GCA_025434845.1 Phenganax subtilis
TTCTCAAACCTGTGTTATAGCCGATTTTCATTGTATCGTAGCGTAAGCATTATAGAAAGCTAATGACTTTTGGGGAAACGATAAGAACGAATTGATCATAAAGTTACAGGGGGGCTACTTTTTTTGTCTATCCCTTGTAGGTCCGGGCAAACTTTGCTTGTTAAAGGGATATTGTTTTGGCTAAAGTATCTGACTAATTATTTTCTTAAAGGGGAAATCAGAGTTTCGAACATGTTGAGCCCAAATGAAAGATTATATGTTGCTTATCTCCCACACAAAGTTTTACATCTTTGCGTCAAATAGAAGTGGAGATATACAGCAATGAAAGTGCGCAAAATGCATAAGTTTGACCCGCCTTGATGTACATGGTTGCGAGCCTGCGATCAAACAGCGGTGTTACCTTGTGATGTCACTGCGCGCTTGGCAAGCAAGTCTTGCCCTGCATATATACAAATGAGTACAAATTTACGAGTACCGGAACGAGCGAAAACTTACTTAATTCACTATTTAGACAGAAGTAAGGAGTCGTTGTCAAAATCTCTTTCTTCGACGGTTACAAACGCGCATGAGTTTATGACTTTTACGCCCTGTTTGACCATAAAATTTTTTCTGCTGTCTTCTACATCACGTCTTCACTTATCCGTTTCCTTACTTCTGCTTAAATAGTGAATTGAGTACGTTTTTGCTCATCCCAGTACTCCTAAATTTGTAGTCACTTGCATATACGCAGTGCAAGGCTTGCTTTCCAAGCACGCAGTGACGTCATAACGTAACACCGCTTCTTGGTCGCAAGTTTGCTACCATGTACATCATGACGGATCAGAATTAGGCAGTCTTGCGCACTTTCATCTCGACTTCTATTTGACGCAAAAATGTAAAACTTTGCATGGGAGATAAGCTAAATATATTTTTTCATTTGAGCCCAACTTGTTCTGAACTCTGACTTCCCCTTTAACCATCAAGATGCAGTGTGTCAGTGCTCCCTACTTATCAACTGTCGCTGTTGCCAGAAAGCTTTGGCATGCTCATTGCCACACAATTCTACTAGTCAGACTGAAACTGTTGCCAGCTAATCAGGCAACAAACATTATCTGCATGTACATTTCTTGTCAGCGCATTGACTGGCAGGTGCATGTCTATTACATGTCCCCTACTTGATACGCATTTTACTCCGCCTAAGATTAAACAGTTTCGGTCGTCATGGGAAACTCTTGTCCCTTAGAATATTTGTCACGTACAGGAAATATTCTGATGTATGACTACTTTTTAAAACGTTTTATCTTATTGAACTAAACTATGCGAGTAGGCAATACTGGAAAGGGCGACAATTAACTCTTGCTTCCACTCAAATCTTTTACTGAAATTCGTGAAATTATACCGAATTTGGTAAAAATATTGATGGAAAACTTTAACTTAGCTATTTTGTAATGTTCAAAAGTTTTGAGATTTACAAACGTCCAAAAGTACAACTGACAAATATTTTCCTTCCGTGTGTTTCAATGTTCAAAATGAAAACTTGCCAGAATAGAAAAGGTAAAAAGTTTCCATCTTCTTTTTTGTTAACGACATTCAAATTTGGAAAAAGACAAAATACTTGGGAACATGGTGTTTTTATTAAACAACGATATTAACTCCTCTTTTGCACGATGCACTCAACAGGCATCTTAATCTTTTTTGCTGTCCTTAATTCGCTATACGAAATGACAAAACTTGGACAACATAAACTATCCTGAGAGGCAGCGTTAGTTTCCGAGCAAGGAAACATGCAAACGAAAGAAAAAACATAAGAAAAGCAATCAAATCAGATTTTTGTTCATCTAGTGTTTATACTAGTCGCACAAGACGTTCAATGGCCCTGTTATAGCCAATTTCCATATCAACTGTATCGTGGCGTACCGTTCGGCCTGGTTCTCATTTATCGCCGAATCGGCCCTCTCTGTGTTTGATCGTTGGAGGAGAAAATTATGTAAGCTAGACAAAAGAGTTTAAGCATCAGTGACCAAGGACAGCGAAAGTCGCCGATCATCGGCGGTATATGAGAACCAGGTCTAACGTATCTCTTTGTTTCAAGGTCTTTAGCTTTGCTCTGGAGCCTGCAAAGCAAAAAGATAGGCTATACGTTACGCTACATTAGAGCTGAACTGAAAAATGGCCTTACAGTTTGGTTCTGATATGCCGCCGATGATCGGTAACGTTCATTGTCCTTTGTCACGGATACTTAAACTCTTTTGTCTAGCTCTAATAATATACTTCTCCAATTATCCACACAAAGAGAGCCACCGGTATCGGCGATATATGAGAGCAAGGCCTTGGACGTTAAAATCGTTTTCGAATATAAATACCCCCAACAAAAACACACGGCCAATAATTTACTAAAAATGCATTACGTATTGTGCATTCTTCTCCCCAGTAATTGACTTTCCATCCGTTATAGCAGGAGTAAACTGGTCTTGCTCTTGATATCCTTTTATTCTGAGGAACCCACTTGGTCATGGAAACTGTCCTGCAAATAGACGAGGTATATTGTGTGTGAAAATCGTTTAAGGTAAAATACCACTGCATTTCCGTGCAATCTTGATTGACATGATGATACCAAACGAGAAGCAGTGCTTTAGCAGGGTATGAAAGGTCAACGGCGCCTTTCGAGATCTTTTTTGTAGCCTGATAATACCTTTGCCTCGAGTTTAATGAACTTCTCAATTAAAGAACATGCAATAGTTAATACACAATTGGTATCGTTGTTGACTAAAGCAGAAAAATAGTTTTGAGTAAGGAGACCATTTCATTTTAAAAAATGCCAAAACGTTAAATCAAGCCAAAATGCTTTCAAGTGATTGAAGTCATACAGTTATTGTCTTGCTCGAGATTTGTTTAAAGCGATAATTTTGACGACCGAAGACGAGGGAGGAGGACGATGGTTTGGCCGAGAGCGGTGAAAATATTCAGAAAATTGCAAAATGCAAAAAAAGTAAAATATGCAAGGGAAAAATCAGGTTTTTAAGTTCATTTAGCTAGGCATGGTTGAAAGTTTGGAGACGTGCATCACGGAGATGAACGCATGTTCTTGACAAAATATGCGCAGGAAATATGTAAAGTTGATGAAGAGGGATACTGGTCTAGAAATTTAGAAACTTTATCAGTATTTTGTGTGTGCAGCAACGATATTTGCATGATATAAAAGGTGAACATGCAATAAAATTGTTAATTAAGCAAGCATGAGAGCAGGTAACATACTTTGAACTGTAGTTTTTAAGAGCTGTTGCGCTAGTAAGGAAACTTTATCAGTTATCGTTCATTTATTATTGCGTAAAATCCGTTTTTGGGCAGCACATTTATCGTCGGGCACTAGATTTGGAGATGAAGCAGTGTTTCGTTGATGGTGTGTCGATCGAAAGCAGGATGGCAACTAAAGGCCCAGACACACCGGACGCAATTCGGCAACGCGACGCGATTTTTCATATTTGGAAAGCGAATAAATTTATCCAGGGACGAATATTTTACAAGACATGTAGACTAAATGAATAAAACTATTATATCGCCTTTGAATATCCGGAAAATCTCAAGTAGAACTAAAGTTATCAGTTTATGAAAGTCGAAAAATCGCGTCCCCGAATCGCGTCCGGTGTGTCTCGGCCTCAAGGAATGCATGACCGAGAAGAAAAATGTCATGTTTTGGGATAACAATCTTCTAGGGAGCCACACGTCGGCAAGCTCACTAAAGTGACAGTGTATTTTGCTGGACTTTACAAAACCTGGCCAAATTTCGGTTAGAAAGTGAACAAGTTGCTCTCATAATCTCATGCACGATTAAGGCCGAGACACACCGGACGCGATTCGGCGACGCGACGCGATTTTTCGACTTTCATAAACTGATAACTTTAGTTCTACTTGAGATTTTCCGGATATTCAAAGGCGATATAATAGTTTTATTCATTTAGTCTACATGTCTTGTAAAATTTTCGTGCATGGATAAATTTATTCGCTTTCTAAATATGAAAAATCGCGTCGCGTTGCCGAATCGCGTCCGGTGTGTCTGGGCCTTCAGGGTTACGATTAGGATTGGGTTAGAACTAACTGCACTGGGGAAACATTTTCGTAAAAAGTTCGGTGCCCTTCCTACAAAAGCGTGGTCTCAGGAATTGGTCGGGTATTAGAGAGTTTAAGCAAGCGACGTTTTTGACAACACGAACGGCATGAGAAACGTCAAAGGACTGGGTCAAGCACAGTGATTGGTGGAAAACGTCAACTTTACTTCCGGTTGACGTCCGTGTTGTCAAAAACGCCGCTTGCTTAAATTCATAATTGTAAATTTGCCCCAAATTATGATACTCTATGCTGGCATAAAGATGAGTACACAAGACTTTTTCTGTTTCCAAAAATAGTGTGTCTATATCAAATCTGAAATTGCTAATAAATAGCAATTTGTTCAAAAATGTTTTCCGCGATGAAAATTGTCAAGCCTGGTGCAAAACTATTTTAAGCGAGTGATTCCAAATTTTTAAGTAATAGCTAATTCGGATATTTACGACACGGTGAAGCGAAAGATCTCGCCGAAACTTCAACGTCTGCAAACATTTTAAATTTTAAATGCGCGATTCGCAGTTGATAATTAATGCTTATTAGTATATGGCAAGTGTCACTTCCGGTGAAATAGCGCAATTTGATTGGCTTAGAAACATTTCTACTGGAAGATTACTTTCCCGTAATGGAACGGCGGTCCATGACGGAAAAAACCAAATAAAATTCCTAAGCAAAAAGTTTTGTAAAATACGAGTGTCATTTTTTTTGGTTGATGATAAGATTTGTAAAATGTTTTCTAGTGGAAAGAATGCAATATATTGGTAATTTTTTTTCCGTTGACCAATTGTGTACCACACTTGTAACATACAAGCATTTCAAATATGATAAAATGCATTTCCTGTTCTTTTTAAGTACAAATATCTTCGCGCTCGGTTAATAAGAAGTTATTACAGCTCAAGGGTTTCAAATCCTTGAAAAGTCTGAATTGAAGTATTGGAAGTTGAGTCATTGATATTGCATCATTTGTTTAGAGGCGGTAGGCATTCAGAGACAGATGCTGTTAAAATGGCCATCACTTGCTAACATCTGTTAGAGACTCCACATAAAAGCACTTTTTTTGTCGTATTCGTAGTCGATTAAAAGTTATCGGCAACTGTTTGGAGCTGGCTTGTAACATTCTCACGCACGTAAAAATTTAGCTTTTCGCCCACAAATAGTTCTCGATAAGTACAGGTGTATGTACCACAGAATACCACGGTACCACAGAATACCAGTGTTTTTACTTTTTCTGTAACATTTAGGGGAAGTATGCTCCACACTTTATTTTGGTAAATATGTATTAGTTTTAGTCTAAATAAACACAATAAACACAAAAACTTGATTTTTTTGGATAAATACTAAAAATAATCCGGTTTAAAAAGAAATAAAATTCGGTGCTTTTGATACTTTTTTTCTCTTAATGCCTGTAAAATCTGTAATCTTGAAAATAAGTTTGCAAACAAGCACAATCTATGTTGATCACTATGTCATAGATTAACTCTGAACAGCCTGATTAGTACAAATATATTTGTCTTTGAAAAATTGGACTTTCTATTTGTAGCATTAAATAATAATTTGACTGGTATTCTGTGGTACATGTATGTATTTATATACATTTTCAACGTCTAGGTTAAAGGGAAGAGTACATAAATACATTTTAATGAATATATTGTATTTTAATAAGAAAACATCGCAACAATGCTTGTCACTAGAGTTGTATAGTGAATCCCCCTGTTATGTTGCCAAAGTTAGACTTATACACACCATTGGTACTCGGCTGTGTTTTTAGTACTTACTTTTCACCGAAGGAAGCAAATTTTTTTTTATATTCAACAATATATCTAACACAACATGACACACTAATTCTGGTACAGTTTGATAAGCCTTTCCATACTTATTGCATGCTTTTTGCACTGGTATTCTGTGGTACATTAAAATTTTTCCCATGAAATGTTCAATTAAAAAAAAACAACGAACTGTATGATAAATAACCCCAAAACCCCCTGGGAAGAAAAAATACAATGAAAAACTATACTAAAAATTATTAACAAGCCATATTTTACAACTTTTGCAAAAGTTACGTGACATGTAAATTTTTGCGGTATTCTGTGGTACAAACACCTGTAATGAGTTTCTCTTAGAAAAACAAGAAACTCGTTATTTGTCGACAACCAAAAATCGACAACTTATAGATGTTGACGACTAACTTTACAAAAGTCAATTTTTAATTTTTTAGTTGTCAACAACTTTTAGTAATCGAGAACAAATAGTTGTTGACAACAAAACCGCTCGTCTGGGCAGGATCTTTAGTGTTCCGAGGCAACAAATGATCTGTTTTCATCGTTTTTATGCTCTTTGTAGCGTTACTCTAACTTTTTGAAAAGTTTCTAAGCAACGCATGCCTTTAAAAAGCTTTTTTGTGAAACTGATAATTGTGACTGACTCTTTTGACTTTACTTGACAGCAAATTTAAAGCAGGACTGATTGATAACTTGATGCATGAACAGAAAAGGTTTTTTTGCACCTTGCCAAACAGGTGAACACCTCCAAAACATTACACAAAACCTTTACTTATTATTTGTGTAAACATCGTTCACTAGCTGTCGATTCGTATAGGATTTAGCTAAAAGCTCGTTTTGCATTCGAATTTTTCTATGTGAAAAAATAAATGTACCAACTTGATTAGCTTACGAGAGATTTCACTGCACGAAATGCCAAAATCGAGCAGTGACGTTGATACATTTATCTCTTGCTCGTAAAAATTTGCTTGGTAGAAAACGGTCATAATTCTGCTTTTTACTTCACACTAAACATACGTTTGACCATGGATATGTTTCTACTTCTAGTAAACGTTTGGGTATCCAAAGCCAAACAATCATTTTAGTTTATAATCTATTTCTAATATTATACTTTTAGCTTTTATCATATAATATACTGTACCTGCAAACAGTCTTTTTTGACCAACACCACATAAAATGTGCATCACATGTCTGAGTACAAGTTTTTCTGTACGTTATGGTCCTCACTGAAACCATTTCATAAACGTAATACGTCTTATAAGTCGTTTTCACGTTTCTCCTAAACAACATCAGGAATAGTTTCTTGAATTAGCGCTAAAGTAATTTGTTGCGTTTTGCACGCGTACTATAGTACAATTTTGTTTTGTCCAGAATTATGTCAACAAATAGACACGTAATCATCTAACCACTCGTGGTTGTATGTGAGCTGAGTTTTTGACAGATAGATACATAGATAGTTTACATATATTGCCAGCATGAGCTGAATTCCATAACCATTTACAATGCTCTTTTAATGTACACAGTATGTTCATGTGTACATACAGGCCAAGGTGAATAAAAAATGTCCCTAATGAAAAATCCCCTAGAACTTGAACATTTAGTGAAATATCTGAAAATCTTGACTTAACATAGATTGTTTGTGGATTCCTGATCCCGTTAACGTTGCCATTAGTCTGAAAACTTCCATTCTATATGAGGTGGTTGTTTTCAAGCACCACTTGGCAGAAATTTTGTGCACAAAAGCGCACTAATGAAATCGTAATTTGCTTTCATAGGGCAAATTTTAGGCAATGGTTTATGAACTACCAAAAAACATATAATTTGGTGCACAGTGCGCCGTGCAACTTCTAAAACTTAGTCTTCTTGATTTTTTTTTAGCTTATGATGCGTAAAGTTTTGCTCATCGCGTATATAATTTTAGTCAAGCACAATTGATTACAAGCATGTGATTAGGCAAAAATTTTGCGTAAATGGCTAGAAATGGAAAAACCTCCAGTTTTGAGAGGCCACGCGGCACCTTAATGAACACCAAGTTATTTGTTTTTTCGCTACTTCACAAACTGTTACTTAACGTTTTGCCTGTGAAAACAAATTAAGATTTTATTTGTGCGTTTTTTGGCGCAAGGCTGTTGCATCCGTTAATACGACCACTGTTCGGCCAAAATATATGATTCATACTAACGGGGTGGTCGTATTAACGAGAGTTAAGATCAAATTACGGCACGAATGTTTTCGATGACGTCAGACCAAACAGGTCTGTAAGCTTCGGTTGGTTTTGTCCACATTGAAGCAAAAAATCTGTTTGTGCTAAAAAATTACTTTCGCTAGTTCTTAACATTTTAATTTTATACATAAGTGCAGCATAACTAGGCATATTGAGTGTGGTCGTATTATACTAATGAGTTGGGGACATGAAAAAGTGGTCGTTGGTCGTAGTAACGGATTGGTCGCATTAACGAGGCGGTCATATGGCGGGGTTCCACTGTATTGCTTGTAAAAATTCGCTTACTTTGGCAATTGGCTTTCGCGATTTTATCTGCTTGAAGGAACGAAGTATTATATATTGCGTCTTAAACGCTTCATTCAACTTTCCTTTTATCACATGCAATACCAGTTATCTAAAAACACTCATGCTGTTCCTTCTATCCACAGTCCCTTGACTTCCGGAAATGCCTTGCACTTCCGGCAACACAACACAACACTAAGATCCAAAAAAATGCAAGTAATGTGGAACAAGACAAAAAACCCAAAACAATAAGATGATTTCATTAATGATATATATCTGCAATGACATAAAAACCATTCTTTTCATGTTTGCCCAACTCCCTAATGCTTTCCCCCAATTATTTGGATAAAAGCCTAAACTCGAACGCAGAATGTACCTGTTCGCGAGCTGCCGTCTTAGTCATTAGCGTAGAGATTATGTGTAGTCTAGAGAGACATCTGGGGTGAAATTGGGGAGGGCGAGAATGGGGGGGCAAGGTTAGATCATGAATGTACTATGCGCATTAGGTCGGTTTCTCTTGAGACCACAAAATATTAAAACCTGTAAAACAAATAAGGTCAGTTGGTTTATGTGTTTTCTATACCATTTCTGCAATTTTGTCTGAAATGTTATACTGCTGACGTCAGGGATTGCGCATCTGACTTGAAGGAGAATCTAGACATTTTGAAACAGTAAACTCAAGTTCAGTGTTTTGAATCAAAGTCAGCTTTATTTTAGCATTTGAATATTTTGCCCCCCATTAGGCGCATTATGTTTTCTTGACTAAATTAAGGTTATGATGCCCCCTCTAGTGTTATAATGTGTATGGGGTGTGATTTCACAGGCAAAGTTTTCGGCGAAATATATTTCAACAGACTGCAATTGCAAAATAATTACTCAATGAATTATGCATGAAAATTTTCACTTGATTATTCATTTTTGACTGACGCATACGTAGTGAATTATTAAACGAATTTCTGCTCACTGACATGAGTCAGCCATCATATATCATAATAATAAGTTTTTGAGGATTGTATGCACGTATTTTTCCTGCGTATTTCTATTACAGTCAATTTCAGATTGCTTTCCGTGGAATATTGCGAGCTTCGCCAGAAAATAATCAACTTCGTGGCAAACTTCCAAATTTCGGAGCCTATTAGCGAACATACTTTCCACATGGTACTTTCCTATTGAAAGAACTTTTCAAGTTTCAGTTGTATTTACCAACTTCGACGACACCGAACTTCAGCGCTTACCAAACGAAAAACCGCTTAGGTTTGTAAATTATGCAACAAAAACTTACATAATACTTTTGCAAAATTAAAAATATGTGCGTAATGTTGTACTTGGGCAGCGTCGACGATCGCAAATACGATTGAAAATAGGAAAGTTTATTTCAAAATAGGAAAGTTCGTTCGCTAATTGGCTTCCAAATTAGGAAGTTTGCAACGTGCTTTCTTATTTTCCAACGAAGTTGGCAATATTCCGCGGAAAATTAATCTAAAATTGGCTGTAGGACGTTAAACAACTCTGTTTTCGCTTACATTGCTATGGAACACGTTTTTCTCCGCAAAATATATTGCCGCACAAAATGACGGAAGCGATAGGAGTGAGACAAATAAATACGCTATCAAAATTTCATTTCTGCAGATATACAGTTGCTAAATTGGTGTTATACAGCTGAAACATGTGACAAGTTTTGTTTTATCAAAGGAATTGCAATTCAATAAAACGAAATTAGCAGTTGTACTTATATTCTCGTCTTCTCTGGCACTGAGCTTTGACCATTATTGTCACATAGATACTATAGTCATCTGGTAATTTACGGTCAGACTGGCCTTTGAGAGCTGCAAGTTCTCGGCGTTTCTTGCCATCTTAAATATCATTTCAAACATAGAGCACAAACAGCTATCGCATGGAGCTTTAATGCAGTCCATATACACTGCCTCTTGTTTATACAGGGTGTCTCAAAAAAAGCGTAATCCAACTTTAGCACGCTATTGTGCAGAAATTACTGGGTAAACGGGTGCAATTTTTTGATATTTAGAAAGATCAGGCTTTTAGCTGTTGAATAATATGTTTTCATAACACATGAAACAAAAATGAGCAAATACGAGCGCGATGAAAAAGCTTGGTCAAAATTGCATTCTTTCACCTCTGCGACTAATTTTTGAGCTACTAAACAAAACAAAACGCAATTAATCAACGACATGTCAAAAATTGGCTTTAAATCTTCTGCAAGAAAACTGCTTATGCATAGTTAATTAGATGCTACCTAAGTCTCTAAGAGAGCTGATTTTTAATAGTTGAAAGAATGCGATTTTCACCAAGCTTTTTCATCGCGCTTGTATTTGCTCATATTTGCTCTATATGTTATGAAAAACACGTCATTCAACAGCTAAAGGCCTGATCTGTCTAAATATTAAAAAATTACACTTGTTTACCGAGTGATTTTTGCACAATAGCGTGCCAAAGTTGGATTACGTTTTTTTTTGAGACACCCTGTATTGCAAAACAATCCACAACCATATCTGGAAACCTTTACATTCAAATACTATTCGACAGAGTAAAACTTACAAAGATAGATCGTGGTGACACCATTGCAATCTAATATATAGCATGGTATACTGTGCTTACTGTACTAGAGTGGGAGGGTGGTTAGATGTACAGAGTAGGCATGGTCAGTGTAGTGTATTGCGCTGTCGTGATGCATAAGTGTACTTCAGCCACAGAGTCACACGCAGCTATCTTGCATGAGCAACACTCAGTAGCTGGGATTTAGCATAGTATAGCAGGTGGAATGTGGTTAAAATCTAAGAAACTTTGCACTGTCCTTGAGATCTCTAGTAAATTGTTGCCCTGGGGCCGGTTGTTCGTACGCCGTTTAGCTTAAACGGCGTATAAGTTCAAAATATACATCGTATTCATGTCTTTCTTAAACAACGAAATTGAAAAGTTTTTAACTGAATACAATAACGATGTATTTACCCATAGTTTTATTGAATAAGATTTGATTTTAAAAGCTTAGAAGAAGAGTGGGAGTGTTTTTTCAATTCTGACTTATCCACCGTTTAAGTTAAACGGCGTACGAACAAACGGCCCCAGTTCATATTTTTCTTTTTGTACCAATTTGTTTCTCGCTTATAAGCGTTTATTAAAATGCAAATTAATACGCTTATAGCACTCTTGGAGGGCATTATCAGGATTTACACGCACTCTTTCAATGCAAGAGTAACTCAAAATTTCATACTGTACTCGGTTTCACTTCGTGCAGCATTAAATTTCTCGTTCCTTTTGCGTTGAACTCGTACATGTAAATCCCGATAATGTACTCCAAGAGTGTTGTAAGCCTTACATATTTCTCTCTAAAAACAAACAGCCATAAATTTGCCATCATTCCATAAGTATATCCATATCCATATGTACATCCAATTTTATGTGAATCAATTCAGTCAACTCATTGGGTGGCATAAAGTATGGCTATATGAAAATTATTTATTAGCTTTAAATACAACCTGACCATAAAACATTTATAGCGAAAAGTTAGAAAATAGGTTTTCTTTTATATAAGGTTTTATATAATAATGAGACTCTAAACTGAAAAATGAGAGTATAACCCATTTGCTTTGAACTTTGAAAGTTAGAGCAGATGCAATCTGTAATGGACATAATTCTTTTTGCAGCTTTCAAGCTATAATCAAAGAAGTGGTTTTCAGGGGCCAGTTGTCCAAAAGCTGGTTAGCTTAACTTTGAGTTAACGTAAGGTTAGAAGAAAAATTCTTTATTGCTTGTTTACTAACTTGATAACTTTCTCCACAGAGCTCATCTATGTAAAAAGAACTTTACTTGCAGAGTTTTCAAACAAATGGACATGGAGTAATGCACAAACTAAACAGCTGTTCAACTTTTAACGAAGGGTTAATGCTAATTTAGCCTTGAACAAGCGACTCCAGCACGCAATATAATGACATAACCAAAGACGCTGAACAAGTAATATTTAGCAATAAGAAGTCAACTACGAAAGCAATACAATCTGGTATTCTTCACTATTTCAAAAATAATATATACTTCCCATGGGCAAAGTGCTGTTCAAATGTTTAATCAAACATTTTCTCGTTGCCAATTCATGGAAAAAACAGTCGGAAATCACCAAAAATTTTCTACCAAAAATTATTTTTAATCAAACATCCAGAGGGGTGCTGATTTGGCTGCAGGGTCAAGTTCATGCTGGTATAATGAAAGCAGCTGGTGGTCATTATACCCACTATAGCAAGCAACAGCTTCTTCCATGTTGCCCTTCAGATGTAATGCATGAACTCATTTTGAAGCCACCTGCAAGTGGTCTATAAGGTTGTTACGAGTAATCCTGCTTGATGGCTCTTTTACGCTTTAGTAAAGGAGCACTAGATGGTCAAGTTGCAGCAATCATGGAAAACAATGTTGATTTTCTCCACTAAATCAGTAGCA
>JAOBYK010516899.1:0-12806 GCA_025434845.1 Phenganax subtilis
ATATTTATGGTAAAAACAATGAAAAACGAGTTGATTGTGGAATTCGTACATTTAGGTATTAATTCAAAAAGAATGGCTATCATTTGGCCACATGTTTGCCGAGCGATGTATCTCGCAATCGTCATCTGAAGGACATGGACCCATATTTTTGCAATGGCTTGACTGTGTCTGGCAGGTTTGTTCATTTATAGAAATTTTAGGAAGGATTTGTGCTTTTCAAGATGACGGCTGACGTCTAAATGTCTGGCCAAAAGCGTTACAGTGTTTGCATGCTATTTCATTTTACGCTCTTTGTTTTTAGCTTCTCAATCAATTTCCTTTTTCGTTTGAATTCAACGAAGCACTTTTGCAGGTAAACGCCGGTTGTTTTCGATGTAAGCATAAGTGAGAAAACAAGGCAAGACTTTTCCTGATAGGCTTATTTAAGCTCGAATTCTCTCTATTCTGAAGTCTGCTTTCCAGTCACGTGTTTTTGACCCGCACATACACGCACGTAAAAGTATAAATCCTTGAAAGTTTTGTAATTTTAAAAAATCCAAGAACAAGTGGACCCGTAGTTATTTAGAATCCAAAATTCTTAACGTTTAATTCTTCTTGCGATTGTTTATAGATTTTATTGCAATTTAAACTTTTACGTGCGTTCACGTGTGTGTCAAGAACGCATAACTGGAAATCAGCCTTTAAACTTACTACATCAACGAAACTAAACTTGCTGTTTGTTTTGAAGCTATAGTAAGAACACGGATAGAGTGTGTTTATCAGGCCTAAAACTCTCTTTGACTGGTGTTTAAAAATCTGATAAAGCACTATTTCCTGCATGTGTTTTAAATATAGGTCACAAAAATAATTTTGAGAGTATGGCTGCTTTAGCCAGGCCTGGTCAATCTGTGTCCACTATCCTTCGTAAAGCCTATTTTCCACTAGCATATTTTTTCGTGCAAAGGAATATTTTGGTCTCATGAGTTTTCAGCTGAAAAGAACTGGCTTTTAATCAATCCCTTTGAACAAAACAAAAAGTTGCTTCCCGCGAAAATGTGGCCAGTGGAAAACAGGCTCAAGGCCTCTTAAAACGTCACAATCCACAGTAACATAGGGACTGCCAAACGACTCCATTTGAGTCGAAGGAGATTAGAAGTTCGCCTTGCAAGACAAAAATATACATAATTTGCGAACTTAATTCGTAGGGCTATATTTTCGCGTTAAACTTGGAAGCTAAAATTTGCAAATTTACTTATTTTTTTATGCTCTTTTGAGCTGTAATATTACACTTCGTTCTTTTTTAAATCAAAACTTAGTAAATTTTTGGAATCATTCAATGACGTGAGATATGGTTGCATGTTTTAGATTATTGCAGATCAAGTGTATTCATGTCGGTTTGGAACGTTCTTGTGTGATTCAGAGCAACAAAGCGAGGAGGAAATGGTTTGCATTTTATTTTTTGCTTTTACGCTGAATGTGGTAATGACACGTGCGAAAGTCATCATGTTGTTGCAATATTGATAAGAGCAGGATGCAACAATCTTGTGCTTCACCTGTTGTTTACAGTTGTTAACAATATTGTTCAGGGGCCGGTTGTACGAAAGGTGAATAGCGCTATCCACTGGATAGTGATTTTTTTAAACATTCGTAAAATTTTCCATTGATCGTTATGAAACAAGATTAAGATTGCTATTCATAGATTAGAGGCCGCTATGTTTATTTCTTTGGCTAATTTGTATGTTTCGTCACTTTTTGTCCAATTTTGCGAAGGTTGAAAAAATCACTATTCACAGCATAGCGCTATCCACCTTTCGTACAACCGGCCCCAGGATTGTTACACCCCATTAAAAATTCAATATTGTTGACAACTATCAACAATACGTGCAGCACAACATTGTTGCGTCCTGTTTTACTGCAGGCTCATCATTTTTAGCCATGTAGTATTTTTCATCAGCAGCCGGACTGAAAAATACCCATCTAATGAGCCCCATATACACCGGGTGTACCAAAAAAATTGAAATGTGTTTCATTCCATGTATAACGTAAAAGCTATAAAAGCAATCACAATGAAGTAAATATCGTTTTAAACTGATGTTTAAAATTCAACCTGCTGCTTTTTGAGATGCCAAAAACTAGCCTATAGCAGCCTTAATTGTAATTATTGATGTAATTAGACTTGTTACCCAATTGTTTTCTGGTAAAAGGAATGCATGAACAACAAGTTTGTCTACAATTTATTGAATAAAAAACAGTGATTTTGTCATGGTGACAAACTTAAATATCGCAAGAAGAAGCATGTTTACCATGGTGAATGTTTTGATTCCTCAGTTCTGAAAAGAACTGTTTAAACACTTGATAAGACTAAGATATTAGAAAAACTTAATAACTTAACAACACTATATGTATTTCGGCAAACCTCTCTTAGTCAGGCGTTTCGTCTGCTAACTAAACTTAAAATTATTACGCTTGTATTTGTACTAAAGGCATGCAGGAAGCGATGACATCAGCCCAAGCGGAAGATGAGACATCAATATAATGCAAGTTTAAAGACGAGGTTGGATTATTTTCATGTCTCATCCCCGCTTGGGCTAATGTCACTGCTTCCTCCTTTAGTGCAAATACAAGCATTTTCGGCGCGGAGCTATTTACGTAGAAAAATTTCACTATTTAATCCAAATTCTTATCAACTATGAAGGTAGCTAGTGTCAAACAATTGTTTCTTTTGATAAAAATAACGGCCAAAAACAACGATTTTGCCTCCCAAAAATGGTGAATATTAAGGCCTGGTCGCATAGCGTGAGGAAGGCTAATTTGAGTGACACTGCGGTACCCATTCTATTCTTTTATTACTTACAGATCAGCAGCAAAACTTTGTCTCTATGGACATGGATCAACCTCACTATTATGGCTGAGCCAGAGAAATTTCTAAATAATAACTATATGAAAACCAAAACAGAAAGGTTTGTACTTATTCTGTTTCAATTAATGTGCACCTACAAGGTCCGGATTGTATATGTTATAACATTCTTATAATTTTGTATGGCAAAAACAACAATATAGATGTTAGTTTATGTGTACACCAAGTATATTTATTATTGCAAATGTATATTTATTATTTACATTTATTAGTTGCACTGATGACGGTCCCGGTTAACGGACCAAAAGCTGTGCAATAATAAATATACGTGGTGTACCCTCAAACTAATACTTATATTGTATATGTTGTTCAAGTATTAAAATACTTGTCCGGCAAATCTTCTGAGTAACGTGACATTTGACCGAAACTTTTCAAATTCGGTTCGAAATTTCTTAGTTGCGTTTACGATTAGTTTCTGTGATTAAAATTGCTTTGAAGCAATGGTTTCGAATTTAAAATCACGAACTGTGCTAATCTTGACTCGACAACGTGAAAAATGAAACCATTCATTTCCTCAACGTTTTGAGCTCCAGACCATTCAGTTGTTGTGATGAAGTCTATTTAATTATTGGCCCTGATTTCTTTTTCTCAAAGTTTGTCCGGACACAATGTCCGATTATTTCAACATTGGATCGGAAAAACTGGGATTTAGTGGGAAAACCGCCGATCGCCGGCCGTTATTTCAGGCTCGGCAATTTGTTGATATTTGAGTTATTTAAAGTGCCCGTTTGAAGGTCAGGAATAGTACATATTTACCGTAATCAAGTCATTTATGGTGGCTCTACTGGGGTCAGGGATTGTACTTATTTAGAATTTTCAAGTTATATAAAGTGTCTATATCGTGTATATTTTGAAGACTGGATAGGAAAGTGAGTGACGTCAGCAGTTTAACCTAGTTGAACGTTGTGATGTAAACAAACACGATGCACACCGACCTTCAACAACGTTGAATGGTTTAGGCACGCTAATATTAGCCGTGCATCCACATAAAAGATGAAAAAATTCAGAAAAGGTTAAATAAACCCATGTAGATCAGACACAGTCAAGAACATTGGGAAAATTACAATGCTTACGCCAATGTTTCGCCATCGTTGACTTCACAATTTTCTACATGGATTCGGCCATTTTAGAAATCTTGAGAGAACGTTTTAGCCAATCCAAATGCTTAAAAGCACTCCCCGTGACTAAAGTCTCCTATCCAGTCTTTTTACTATCGATGTCGCTATCAATGTCTGGGATTGTGCATATTTTTAATACTGAAGTAATTTTTGCAATGCCTATATCAAGGCCAGGAGCTGTACATATCGTGGTATTTTATTCATTTGAAGTGTCTTCAATTTAATGTCAGGGATTTTGCATATTAATGATATTGGAGTTATTTAAAGTGTGTATTAATGTCTGGATTTGTCATATATATAATATTGTAGTCGTTTAAAGTGACTATATCGCGGTCAGGAATAGGTTCTTTGCAATCACCCGCAAGCAAACAACTTTGTTGACGACATTTTCCTATATTTGTGGATTGTACCACAATAAATTGGAAAGATTTCGAAGCTTGATGCCCAAAACTATCTGTGAACTCAAGTGAAACGTTTTTAATTGCCATTTTTTATTTACTTGCCCGTCATGTAAAATCTCAATATGACGTGATTGAAAATAAACTATTGTAAATGCTTATGACAGTCGAGTCATTCAAAGTTTCTGTATCAAGGTCAAGGATTGTACCTAGTAACTTTCGATACTTTTGACGAATCATAATTGACCATAACGAAAAAGATGGCGGCATGTACATTTTACCAGAATGCATTGCAGGCTTAAAGTATAAATGAGTGAAAAACGATGACAAGAAAAACACCCAATGCTATAAAATTTTGACACAACGAATAATATAACGTCTTGTATCATGCCTGCCTGTCGACAGACGTCACTTCGCTTTTTAAACGATTTTCGACCGCAATGCATGCTGGTAAAGTGTACATCCGCCATCTTTTTCGTTATGGTCAATTGAGAAACATTGTTGATAATGATATTAAGAATGAAACTGTGAAGTAGGCATATTGTACGTTTATTTCTTTGGCCATTATGCAACGTGTTATTTGAGATATAATTTACGTTATATTTACTCTTACGTAAACGAAAGCTTGCTTAGTGGGGAGCAAAATTTGACATTTTTTAAAACACCTTTTAGCATATTAATTCCAAGGTATCATATCCCTTCTTTAAACGTTTGGGAGTCTTATTACGCCAGGACAAGGCTGGAGGTATGTTGTATACTATATTTACAGTAGTTGTATTGGCAGCGGAAATAATTCCGCTGAGTTGATCTACTCAGAATTTTACATTGGAATTCTCTCGAAGGAAAGAGAAATTACTTATAATCCATCGTCATTTACAAAGTTCTATATATAGCCGCACTCAAAGACGTTTTTCTTTCCAATAACGACAGAAATATAACGTATAATCTCAGAAGTAGAGACACTGATTTAGCACCACCTATGCCAAAAAAAAGAATTTGGCACAAGGTGCTTCAGTTATAGTGGCAGCTTCCTTTGGAATATTCCTTCTTTTGAGGAATAATTGCTGAATCCGTTAACTCTTTTAAATCGATTCTAGAAAAAAGAATGAGTTGAAACATGCTCGCTTATAATCATGTACAATATACTACTATAGTTATTTGTTCTTCTCTCCTGTTTATCTTCTTCATTTTCCAAATAGTTCATTTTTTTCATTTGCGCTTTTCATGCAAGCGTGACAAAACAAAAGTACGTATGTAATCTAATACTTGTCTTGTTCTTCTCAGGGGCATCTGGAAAGGGCGAAACATTTCGCGAAAGAACAGCGCAAGTTACAGGAAGACTTATGTGCGGTACGGTTGTAAAACTGCTAACGGTTCATAGTGAGAGCATGGTATTCAGACTGATTGGCGATAAAGGGTTCGTTACTTCAGGGCTCCTTTCCACATGTCGTGTCTTTCAGACGCACGTGCATGCACGTATGTGAAACTTTAAATTGTACTAAAATTCCATTCAAAAACAAGCATGAATTGGAATGTTTAGAAGAGTGTGTTCTTAACGAATACGTGTCTACCTTTTAGAGCATTTCTAGAAAAAATACAAAATTTCGAAGGATTTAAGGTCCGAATTAATTTTTCTAAACCTGCCGAGGCTTGGGGCTTGAAATATGACGTCATCCAGGAACACTTTTATTAGTACCAAACAGAAAGATGAAATTTTTAGCATTTATTTGTATCAGTCTACGAATGCGTCGGAAAGTTGAATACCAGCGTTTCTCGTGAGATATATCGAAGTGAAGTGTTCGTGTGAGCACCAGGGATTACTTGTGCGACGTAAAAGAGAGAATTTTCGAGGCTGCAAACGAATAAAACTAGTTTACGATTTGCAACGCTTTATATGTACGACAAATTTATTGTGATTCTTCCTAAAGGATGTGATGACGCGAATGTCGTTCACTTCCAGGAACGTTGCATTTGTGTGTAGTATTTCACCCAGTCACTTCCTTCAATATGAGAAACATTGCCGGTGCAAACAGAGCTTTTAACGATTCAAATATTATTCTCATTTACAATCCCCGACCTTGACGTCTAAACACGTTGAATATCTGAAATATTATGATTATGTACAATATTTGGCCTTGGTATTGATGACTTAAACGACTCAAATATTACAAATCAGTACAATCCCTGACCTTGACATGAAAGCTTTTACTGACTCAATATTATAAATATGTACCGTCTCAGACCTTGCTGCGAATACTTCAAATAGTAAAATATTATAAAATTTATAGTAATCCTTATATTGGTATAGGCACTTGAAATGACTCAAAAATTTAAAGTATATACCTTTTTTTTCCAGAACATGTTGAGCAAACATCAGGAGTTAAGAAGGCAATTGTCTGATGCTCAAGAGGATGGTCAACATTCCGAATCATCGATGGATAGCGATATGTCGTCTATTATCACGAGTGAAACGAAGGAGGAACTTGTTAACGATGTGGCAGAACGTTTTGAGATCAAGACGAGTTCACTGAAAGCAAAAGGAAGCCGCCGTGTTAACAGTATTCGCTCAACAGAGAGCAAGTCGCTTGATAATTTATTGCAAAATCGACGACAAGAAACTGACAGCAAAATAAGACGCCGTTTTGGTTCGAGCAAGTTTTATGTCATTAAACCTACTCGAAAAGAAATTTTTAATTCAGGTGTGTTCCCAAAGGGCCCAAAAAAGGTCTATCCTATTTACTTGATGAAGCACGTCCCTCGAATTAACGTCGCAGGTAGAAGCATAAACAATAGGCACTTTTAGATGGACGTTTACGAGGAGCTGCTAACTGCCAACGGCAAACTTTGAATCACATTTGATTCTAATATCAACAGTTTTGTAGAGCGAAGTTGCCAATTCATGCGTCAGTTCATTATATAGGTTCTCGTAGCATCGAACAACTGACATAGTTGACTTTAAAATGCGACTTAAACTTTGCAGTTTGCAGTCAGCAGTTCGCCGTAAACGTCAATCTAAAGGCCTTTACCGTACGCCGCACTTTTCTTCGTCAATGCGGTGTCTGTTTGAAGCAGTCATAATTAAGGCCTATTTCAAACATCGGATATTTGCATGAGTCGAAAGCATTCAACAGAAAGCATGGGGCAGTAGTTCTGATTATCTTTTGTATTAAATGCATTCGACCCATACAAAATTCGACGTTTGAAACAGGACGCCGTGATTTATGCAGTTTTGAAAGCGCACACTTTGTTGTAACGGTGTATAAAGACTGGTTTCCATATATAAAATTTTCTTGTTGCTCATTGTTTTTTGTTGCCTCTAAAAAAAGAAAACGTTAGAAACAGAAACGCTGTTTCTTTTATCTTTTGCATTGTTGCTTCTTTTTTTGGAGATTGAATCATATCTATCTCAGAATCAAGAAGCGGCAAGCGTTTTCTCTACTTGTAGATGGTTTTCTTGTAATATTTTAGTTTTGAGGCGTCGAGGTGTCTCTTGTTTTTCTGATTGAGTGTTGTTGTTCCATTGCAGCGTTATCTGAATTTCGTGAAGAAAAAGCTGTGGATGCTAAAGTCGTTAGGAAATCTCAAATATTCAATGGTTTATGTGATTATCTCGATTGTGAAGGTATAAACATTATTAGGTAAAGACAATCGGCTTAGTTGGTCGATTTCGCTTCCCAAACTGTTACAGCTTCTCGCTTGGCCAGAACATTTTGTGGTTCCAAATTGTTTGTGTGGCAGTTGACGAATGTTTGCCGGAACAATTTCAAATTTCAGATGCCTAATATTTTCGTAGCTAACGCTGCTGTCTTCAAGGCAATTGGCCTTTGTCACGCTATGCGATCAGGCCTTAAAATCCGCCGTTTTTGTGTGGCAAAATCATTGTTTTTGACTGTTATTTTTTATCAAAAGAAGAAGTATAGGATTTTATGCTTGTTAACTGTTGTTTGATACTTGCTTCCTTCATATTTTATAAGAAATTGGGCTAAATAGCAAAACTTTTCTGCGCAAACACGCGCCAAAATTTTACATTCTTTATCTCGTATTGTCTCAGCGAAAGTTTCAATCTATAACTGAAATTTTACACAAAATTAGAAACAGTCTCTATTTTACTAAAAAGGGAGAAAGTTGGTTTTTTCTTCTTTTCAATAAAAGAAAATTTGCCTAATTCAATTATTTTTCCACCCAAAAATGGTGGATTTAAGGCCTTGTCTCATAGCGTGAGAAAGACTAATTGGTCTTCTTGTATTTTTTCGCTTAAATTTCATTTGTGCGAAGGGTCATGGTAAAATCGAAGCACGGCCATTTTATTGTTGAGCGAAATACGCCAATCCGAAAGCCCTATTTTCCTTATCATAGATATCTCGACCAACGGCTAAAGGCATATTTTAACGCATGCTACATGTTGGACCACCAACCCTTTGTATTCACCATGTAGAGTCCATTGAAATTCCCTGCATTGGATATTTTTACAGTTGTGTGTACGCTGCAGTCGTTAAACAAGCCTTGAAGCCTCGGTCAAACGAGGATGAACGTTAACTAGAGTTGTTCCAATGTTTTTATACCGTTTTACCAAAGATATCAAGCATTCTATTAAAATTAAAACATTCAATACACTCATGATATCGTCACTTGGTTTATCTGAAGCTGAAAATGTTCTCTGGAACAGATTTCCATCGTAGACTCTCTTCACCTCCTATGCTCGTTCGACCGATATATAACTAACTTCTTATTAACCGAGCCCGAGGTCTTTACCGAGAAATATTGGACCGAGGTTGTTTGCACAGACCGAGCTCGTGGGGCGAGGTTTGTACAAAAAGACCGAGATCGTATATTTCTCGGTAAAGACCGAGCGAGCGAGGTAAGAGAAGTGTTTATTATATGGCATTAGGCGTTTGTACTTAAAAAAACAGGACATGCATTTTATCATATTTGAAATGCTTGCATATTAGAAGCGTGGTACAAATTTGGTCGAAGAAAAGAAAAACTACCAAATTATATTGCATCCTTTCCTCTTGAAAACAATTGACAAATCTTATCAACAATAAAAAAGGTCATTTTCATGTTCACAAAATCATACTTAAACAATACATCAGCTTCGAAATGTTACCTAAACTGAATTAGACCTTATTTAGATCATAAATTCTTGAGAGAAAAAAGCGTTTTTTATTCAATGCCACGAATGAAAATCGACGAAAATGCGACTCTAAACTACGCCCTAAGCTTTTCTGGAACTATTTTTCATTGACTGCTCTTGACTAATCTCATCCTCATTTGACCCCGACTTTATGTTTTCCTTTTCAGGTATAAACTGGCATGATGAGAAAGAGATTGAATTGACGCCAATGGTTTGCTGTGGTTTCTTAACGAAACGAGGAAGTAAGTTAACGCTCGCTTTGGAGTATTGATAGCGTGAATTGTAATCATTTAACATTGGATTGGGGAACATTCAATCGTTTTAGATGTTCGAAAGAACTGGTTGCCCCGTTGGTTTAAACTGGATCTAAGAAAAAATTGCTTGGCATACTTTGAAAAACGCGAGGTATTATGAATGTCGATACTAAGTCATGCGCATGCGCTAGGCTGCAGATTCCTGACTCATTTTGCAACGTACGATTTCAGCTGCTGACTTAATTTTGTTCTAGGTAAGACGATGGAGATCCATTGCCATAGCTTAAATGAACATTTCGAAATTAGTAAAATTGCAATGTTTGGTTGCGAATTGTAGTAAAATGGGGCAAATAAAGCCCCGCGAAGTATGCAAATTTTGATTATTTTTTGATTAAGTGCGGAAATTATTGCCATTCTTGACTCAAAAGCGGTAGGTAACAATGGACAATTTCCATTAGAGGCTAATGTTGGATTTAGGTAAATCCATTGTCATAGCTGCAAAGAGCATCTTAATTTTAGTAAAATTGCCAAGTACCGTCGCGAATTTTAGAAAATTCAGCAAATTTTGTCCTGCGAAATTTGCAAATTTTTTATATATTTGTATTACGTCACGTCCGGAAATTACTACCGTTTTTGAGCCGACAACAGTAGCAATTTGTCTAGTTCAAAATTTAGTCTATAATACCAATTGTTCATTTTCGCAACACAAAAAAGTAAACAAACTTTTCTAACTTCACAGGCCTATATTTTCCAAATTTACCTCATTTTTCAACCGAAATTTACAATTTAAAGATATTCAAATTTACGGATATTCTTAGCAGCTGCAGTGATGAACTCCCTCTTTGTGCCTAAATCAAAATTTAGATTGATGGGATTTGTTCATTACTGTTAAAGCCACACACAGACGAGCAAGTTGTTCTTGACAAACTGTTCATATGACGATTTTATTTCCATGAGTGTGTGGCCAATAGGTTTTCCTTGGCAGCCTTAACAACGTAAGTTTCCTTTCTAGAAAGCTGGCATGACTAGCTTTTTTAAACCAGACTCCTTGTCACAGATTAGAGACAATACAGATTTCCGACTCAGGCTTGAAGCCAATGATTTTGGCGTAAGTCCTTTGGTGTGTCTGTCATGTTCCTTAGCAAGTGCCCTAAGCGGAGAACGTCACCCCCAGGCGCCATTTTGATAATTATTTATTCAGGGGGTGGATGTCTCTCTTTCAGGCACTGGCTAGGAATATGGCGGCCATGAAAATCGACTTACACTGTTTTGGGGCTGGCGGATATCTGTATTGTCTCTAATCTGTGTCCTTGCCAAGGATAAACTTGGCAACTTTCGTGGTACACCCGAGCAAATGAATTGCCAAACACAGGTTTTCAAGGAAATTGCTCGTCTTTGCCAGGCTTTAGCGGTAATAACATGTATGAAACTCTACTCTGCTTTACATCGTTTAATTGTTTTGATTTCTCGCATTCAGGACCAAGTACCGAAAGGTGTTATCGAGTGCTCTAAGATTCTTGAGGTTTTTGCTGATGATAAATGTGGAAAGGGATGTAAACATAAATTCTACGCCGTAACAGATGAACGAACTTTTGCATTCAAAGCAAACAGCGAGTTGCTAATGAATATTTGGATAGCAGCGCTCAGCATAAAGTCAAGTAACATAAGCATTAGGTGATTTTAGTACAAACATTTCGTTTTCGAAATATTTTAGTATATTCTATATGTAAATAAGATAGATAACGTCAGAAGCCGGATAAACATATTCACATTAATTATACATCTTCTGTAATCAGTGGCAAATACTGAAATTTCATTGGTTTACGGGAGTGCGATTTGAGCATTAATTGCACCTTTTCAGAGCTGTAATTGCACCCTTGTCTACAGCCAATGAAAATCACTCTAGTATTTACAACTTGCCAATCAGCATTCAGGATACACAGTGTGAATTTTGTTTTGTTTTTTGCTGTAAGAGTTCTCAAAAATGGCCGAATTGACAAATTTTGAAAATTTTAGCCCTGTAAGCTATATATTTCCCTTAAAACATTCTGATTACCGAAGTTATATAATTAATTCGTAAGAGAACGAACCAGGTCGTGCAATTAGTTGCAAAATCATACTCGTGACCAACAAATCAACCTCCCACTGTGCGGTCGGTCGATTTTTTAATCGCTCACGTAATTTTGGCATTAATTGTACGATCTTATTCGTTCTCTTACCACTATCAATAAATTTTTTCGTCTGAATGGCCTTGCGCTTACGCGGGACCACCATAGGTGGACGAGTTTTTATCCATGTAGCATTTTAAAAGTCCTATTCATGCAAGTTTTTGCCCACTCACGGAATTGGCATCGCAGCAATAGCGAGTTTACGATCTAGGACGTGTTGAACGTGATCTTAGTTTCAATCGAGAGGTGATGTAAAGAAATTTGATTGCTACAGAAGTACTTGATGCTTTTTCGAATAACCTGAAAAGACATAAACTTGACAAAAACAATGTGGTTTTGCCGCAAGAGTGAATTACCTCAGCTTCTTAACAAGGCTTAACATTTTTCTGAAGCTGTGGAGTGACTTTCCTTGGCGTCTTATTGACGCTTTGTCACGCTGTTGAGAATAACCTTTTGGATTGCAAATTATTCCTTTTTCTTCTTCTGCATTAAAAAGTTTTTTGTTCAAGCCTGGTTCTCGTATGTCGCCGATGATCGGCGATGTTTACTGTCTCACTGATGGTAAAATCCTTTGTCTGTAGCAAAGAATGTGCTGTTTCAATGATCAAAAGCAGAGGTCGCTAAAGCATCGCCGACTATCGGCGACAAATCAGAATCAGGCTTTAAGCCGGTTGGTTTCCACTAGTGAATTTTATCGCACGAATGTCTTCAAAGCTTTCAAATGGAGCTAATTAGATTTTGGATCATGCAATTCTTTACAATTTCAGCAATAAAATCGCGCAGAAAAAATCGCTAGTGGAAACTTGGCTTTACAGAACGCGTCGTCGTGTTTATCGCG
>JAOBYK010517010.1:0-12805 GCA_025434845.1 Phenganax subtilis
GACGTTGTACACAAGACGTGAAATCTTGAGATTTGCAGTTGTAAACAGAACGCGAACGACCTCTAAGAATTCCCATAAGTCTTTAATTATTCATTTCTTTTCAATAGCTTCTTATTTTGAAAGCCGTCATCGTCTGTTGCTGTTGTACTTGCTTAAGGTCCCTATTATCAGTTTGGACTGCACCCAGTCTATAATCAATATCCATGAGATCAGGGTGTATGGTTCCAATGCTTGCCTTGTTATCTGCTTTATTTTCATCTTGAAATTCCACTTCATATGGAACACCGTGTCTTGTTATGACACTACAGAAAAAAGACCTAACCTTTATAATCGCTTTGAAGCATAATAATATAATACATAGATATAAAAGGACAATTATTTCGTGTCACAAAAGGAACAGTTATTCTACATGCAACTGTAGCTTTCATTCGATAGAGAGTGAATCCAAACGAAATCAAAATGAAGCTACTTGGTTATAGATAGTGCGAGGATAAAAATACGAACTCGATAGAATTGTAAACGACAATGTTCTGACAATTTATTCACTAAAACAAGATATGAACGGGTCTCAATTGATCACTGCACTCGACGGTACAACGGCTGGTAGAATAGGCAGGTACACAAGTAAGCAAGATGTTGTAGGTCGAAATGGTATCAGTAAAGATCGGTTCGAACTAAATGTAACAGTTAAATAGAAACAAAATATAACTCTACTACTAGTATAACAAACATATTAGCATACTATAAACATGACACGAGCAATTAACAAGCAATTAACACAGTAACACTTACTTAATCATAAAACATGCAACCTTGCTATACCTAACAAAATCATTTTAGCATTTCGCGTTTGAAACATACAATTTAGCGGAAGTTTTTAGCGTTCTAACTCAAGCGCAAAGTACTAGCTACGGCTATGGATTATGCATGCACTACAACGAAATGAAATGCAAATTACGAAAGATTAGACTGCATTATGGCTGGCTTTTGGCCGAAACAATAACCTATTGAAAGAATGACATTGCAATCAATTAACGTATATCTATGTACTCACTTTGGTTTGCACACGCACTAAACTTTCGAATCTTGTATAGCCTTTATCCAAATGCAATAAGTAGAGTTATTCCAATGTAGACAGAATACGAATCCTAACGCGCCAATATCATTATATATTCTGATTAGGATTCCAGTAGAACAAATGCTTCAATTATGCGTCCACAACTGAATACTATTGCTCTTGTAGCATGCAAAATATCTAACGAAAATGGTTGAGTTGCCTGTATTTATGCATGAACACCGGAACATGAAAATTTGTTGTTTTGCGCAACGGAAAATGTTGAGGTTGGATTAAACTACCGCAATTGTGCATTTGCTTGCTGAAACGTGCTTGCGCCAGAAAAAAATACGCAATTTGTGGGAAGATTTTGCTGGCAGGGGAAAATAACAAACTTATTTGCGTCGCATTAGACTACCTAGAAACGTCCTATTACGTTTTCTAAAGTTCCTGTTTCGAAACCAACAGCAACTGGCACAACCTTTTAGGCCGTGTGAGATGAGGGCCCAAAAGATGCAATTCCGTTGCACCCTTCATGAAACTACATAAATTTCACATGACTCAATTGATAAAAACTCACTTTATAAAAATCCGTTGCTCTCGATGTGAAACATGTGAACAATTCAGAGAAATGTCCCTCCAAAGTTGGCCACTTTCGCACTTTAAAATATTTAAACTGCCATTGTTTCATTGTTTAGAGTTATTGATCTCCTTGGGACCTTTTGAATGATTTTTCCATAATTCACAATTTGCAAAAACATTGTTAGGAGCTATGTAGCCACCAGGATCGGTGTAATTATCGTTATTCTTTACGTATTTGTCGCTATCCTAAACATAAATTGAATTAAATTAAATTGATTTCTAGTGATTGGTAAAACCAACAGCCAATAAAAGTATTTTGAATCAACTATTTACTGCGTATGTGATTTGCTTCATATTTCGCGAACACTCCATCAAAAGAAACATCGTAACTATTAGAGTCAGAGAAGGCACAGTCCATTATGGCATAGTTATTGCTATCATAAGCGCACTCTCTCAACTAGAAAGTGAGAGTAGATAGTTTAATAAGATTAACACGTAGCGCTCAAAAGATTGAACTTTAATGCCAAGTTTTACAAAAGGGTAACTTACTAGATTAATTTCTATTTTACAGAAGTTTAAAGTTACTTTACTAACAGCTAAAACACTTGCAAATTTTTAAGAATATGTCAACCATAAATTTATCTAAAAGTAGATATTAAAATTTAATCGTCAATTCACGTATTTATCATGTCTAATACCAACACCATGCTCGTCCAAATCTACAAGGAAATTGAAACACAAAGTCAAAAAAACAAAATCTGCAGACCTTTTATAAAGCATTAAGCAGCTGTTTGCACAACACAAATTCATACAAAATCAAAACAAAAATTTTTAAAAATTTACATAAAGTATTGTGCAATTTTTGTGAATGTTTTATCTTAACGTTGCTCCCGACACTTTGTTGCACAACTCTGGTCATTGGATCAATATCGTTCCATGTCATTATACTATCTCTCAGTGGGAAGATGACAGAAATGCTAAAGAAATTGCTTCCTCATCAAACTATCTTGAAGAGTGATCCCTTCTTGAGGTTGCGTTGAAAATCTGATCAACTAGGCAGTGTGACATACTTGTTTCCTCGACAAAGGTCACGTACGGTGAAACGAGATAGAATTGTGGCAACATCTGTAAAAGCAAGCATTCCCTTTCTTTAAGTGATTTAAACACTTGCAGTTCATGTTTAACTAGATAAAAACACTCAGCCACGTCTCGTGTTTTATACACGACAAAGCACTTTTGCTCGTGTTCTGAAGAATGCATGACAACTCCATGCACATACTTAAGTCACCAAACAGAATTTAAGAAACTTGGATTTATATAGATAAACAGAATTAGATTTTAAATAAGTTTAGATCAAAGGATAAGCTGCATTTGAGATAAAGAGTCATACTGTAAGGGATTGCCTCCATTTTGTTCGCCCAACAAATCACAAAGGTCACACACGTAAGTTTTGGTATATATTGAAACAAAAGGCGTTCACAAATCCACAATCACGATTCACTTGGATAGTCTCCAAGACTGTGAAAACCCTTCCCTAATGCTTAAAGTTCCATTGTGTAAAACAAATAATTTCCAGTCGTCTTTCATCAACCATATCGTCCCTCTCTGGAACTGTGCGAGTAAAACAGCTTCGCCAGCGGACCTTCGTAGTATTACCATGTTTAAATCGTTTTTGGCTAGAACGTACTTACTTTTAATGAATAGTACTTAGTCCTTATATCGAACTTGCTCATGTCACAGGGATTAGCTCGAATAACACATGCATATTGCTTGTTGTTTAATTCAAATTCTTTCACTTTTCATTGACAATAGTTGGCTCTGCTTGTTCTAGATCGTGTAAATTCTATTGAAGCATCTAAAATTCTGTTATGGTGGTGCTCCAGCAATTAACATGTGTTTGTTCCAAGTTACTATTAATGTAAATATTTAAATTCTATTTTGTATTGTAATGTGTTCATTGTTCGAAACGGGGGAGTGCCTCGCATGGGACCCTGAGGCTGAGTCCCGTTCGCACTCTCGTCACTTGGCGTGGTCCAACAAAATTGCTAAATAAATAAATAAATAAGACTAACTGGTCGTTACAGATAAGTTTAATGTTCAAGCTCATTATCTTGTTCGCACTCATTCACATTCTCATTCTCATGCATAATTCATAAATGCGTCACATTTTTTACTAGCGGCTAGCGTGATATATCAGCTGATGTTCTAAATTTATCCTATTACATAATGCTGAAGCAACGCACCATGATTTGGCGAATTCCACTAAGAGCCAATCGCACGGCTCCAACAATGTCATTAAGGTCATACTGTGGTTACTAAATATTAGCATATTCAAGGAGTCATGCAGATTTAACTAAGATCTAGTTACTAAATTAAAATGTTTTTGTAGAAGTAATATAATATGAACAGTTTTGAACACTTTCCTTTCATATTTCTCGCCAATCGTGATATATGTTCAAGGAGACAGTAAGCTATAAAAGTATATAATATATGAATTGTAGATAAATTGCGAGTTGATCACTGACTTAGGGATCACGCTGATGCTCTGCACTATTCTGAATTCTGTGATATGCGGTATTTGCTTAACCTCTTCGAAGTCTGAGTAATGGTGGGTCAGGGCTCAGTTGAACATTTCCTTGAACCACTTCTTGGTTGCATAGCAGCTCTAGTGGATAAATTTGATTGGGGGGTCTCTCTAAGAAGTCCTTATCAGTTCGAAGTTTGACAGCTCTTACGGAACCATCACACCCAGCGTATAATTCCTCCACAATGCCGAGTGGCCAATCTGCTCTTTTTTGTTCATCTGATTTGATGATCACAGCATCCCACACAATACAATGTTGTACGGTTAGCCTCTACCGCAAGCATCAGCTTTCTTCTTCGTTTTGGCTACACTTGCACGTATATAGCATATAAACCAAGCCTTATACCGTTTCTTACTATTCTTGTAGATGCATGTAGACATCGTTTTTGGTATTGTAGAGCATCTAGACTTTCACATACGTAGTAGAGCTTTGTACTCCTTTAGCATTCGCATCTTGCGAGCTACAAAATTTTGATTTTTTGACTTTACACGGGCAGGTGCATGAAAGAAATGAACCGTTGTGAAGCCCATTTTCTGATATTTGCCTAGTTTTGCAGGAGAACACATCGTTCATTATCGTTTTCTACTTCCCGACAAAAAAGAGTTTTCTCCCAAGAAGTGAGGCCAGCTGTTATTTCCATGCAAGCAAGTTGCGTTTGTCCAATCTAGCCGGTTTTTTTATGCCATCAATTTCAGCTGCGAAGTTTCCCCTCTCCGCCTTTTGTTTAGCATAATGAGCCTTGCCAGTAACAATTTTGCTAGCAGCGACCAGCTTTTTAGTCTCTTACTGTTTTTCAGTATCTTCCTTTTCTCTACAATTTGCCTGTTGATATATGTTTTCAAGATTTGAATGTCTTTTGCAAGGGGAAGTATATCGACTTTGTTAAATCGCATCTCGTGCAGAGTGCTCAACGAGTGATGTGAGACTAGAAAGTTCCACACCAAATGCATCAGCTTTTCAAAGTTCTTCCCATATATGAATCTTTGCATTTTAAAAATTCTAAAAATTCAAAGGAAAAGTCACATTTTTAGTAGTGGACCACCTTCAGTAATACCAGTCAGACAGTGTCCACAGCACCATTGTGTCTTCTCAGCTAGCCAAGTTACTTGCTTTCTACTACATAGGAGTTTTCCATCCTCTCCAATATCTCTTGAACCATTTACCACTTACTCAGTGAAGAGTTTTTTTTTGCTTTATGTAGTGTACTCCAAACACAACACCAATGTGAAAAGGTGTTGCAAGATATTGAAAAATTTGATCAAATCTTTATCAGTAGTTTCTTTCCAATATCTTTGCCCAATGCAAAAACTTAGGATTGAATGGTAGTGTTTCCAACTGATTTATTTTGCTAAAAAAGTGGCTGTATTTCGAGGAAGAAATAATGTGAAATTTTTCTCCACTAGAAATGTCGGATGAAGTTTTCTTATAAAAGGAACTTGCAAAAATACTAAAAGCACCAAAGCCACCACTAAAGAAATGTCAGAACAAGTCAGATTGTCTTATATATGATATGCTTTATATTAATGAATGTCACCCTATTTTAAATATTCAAAGTAATTCCATCAGTGCAAAACTCTTCGTATAAGACTGTTGATATCTTATTTCGACTAAATATTTAAGTTCATTCTTATTTACATCTTTATTACTGACTTCGTTATGATGTTCTGTTAATGTCAAAACGTTGTTTTTTAACTATTAACATGAATATAAATGAATATATTTTATGCCAGAATTCATCATCAAATAACCTTTCACCCTTTTTAAAAAGGAAAACAATCTTTCAACTGAAGCACAGATATAACATTCCTACAATAGAATCATCCCAAAATAAAGTTGCTTATAGTTGTTTTTCCTGTCAACCTTGCTTACAGGGTTGCCTTACTTTTCGTACTGCTTCTTGATAAAATATAGGAAAATTTTTATCAGTCCAAGGAGAAGAAACAAAAGTATTTAAATTGTTCAATCCTGCTTATGCCATAGACAGTGGAATAAGCCACTGACGTTCTCCAATAAGTCATCATCCCAACCATGAGGTTGTTCAGTTACTTCATCAAAAACTTCTAAAAGTTTCTGATAAATCTTATATAAAGCATTAATGATATGGGCTCGATAGTATCACCAAGTAACAGCAGGGTTGGGGAATTTAAGATTATGAGATTTCAGAAATGCCTTTCTTCTTCGAGCATTACTTTCAAAAGTATTAAAGGCAGTGCTACAGGAGCAATACAAAAGGCAGACTGGCATGAACAAGATTCAACCTATAAGCTACAGAGTGATCAAAATAAGCAACAGGATACTCGTGACGAGCTAAGGTTTGCCCGCCATTGATCTGACCAGACATGATCAAATCATCATCATAATTACTTTCTATTGAATGTTAGAATAATGACTAACTTTATCTGTTACAACTTGAGATATTGGAGCAACATTCCTATTTGCACTGACAGCCACAAGCCCTAAATCTCTTTGTATGATTTCATGAGCTTTAGCTAATTAGGCAATCACACTGAACTGGCCTTCAGTGGAAACATCAGAAGTCTCATCAACCTGAATCGAATCATTTAGAATTTCAGGAGAGACCCCACTGAAATGCTGACCCCACCTTTACCACTTTCAGATACAGCCAATCTAGCACGCAGTCTCCTGTCAAATGCAAAATTTAACTTGGGAAAAGACTGAAGCAACTCTCTATAATTACCTTTATTCAAGCTGTTCTCCAATTCCTCTTGGCCTGTAACAGCCAGCTCTTTCTTGGACAAATACAATACTGCTTGAGTAACTGTTTTAAAAATTTCCCGGTTTTGCCTAGTCTCTTTGTTATGATGCTGTATTTCATCTCTTCAGCTCTTCACCAGTCATTATGATTCAAGTAAGTTGTTCCTTTGCGCAAATTATGCAAATTCGTTGAGAATGTTGGGATGGTTTCGACTTCGTCCTGGATTTGTGGTTAGTGTAGTCATGTTTGTTTATCTGCTTTCGCAACTCAGAACGTTCTAGACTATTATTCAGCTTTTGCATTTTGCTGCAAAAATATTATACCTGTTAATACTTTTAATAATTATATGTGATAACTATACTAAATTGTGTGCATTTGTCATTCTTATTTTATTACAGACCAGATAGTAATTTGTTTTTTGATTATATAATAATAAAGTGTCCGAAACACTCCCCCCCCAAAAAAAAGCTTGTTTGGTCGAGTTATATGTGCTCAAGCAGACTACCGATTGCAACTACAGTGTGTAAAAAAAAAATGGAACACTGATTTATGTAGGCATTGCAAATTAGTTAGATTCATAAGTTATATTTTAATGAAATTCAAAATAGTGTAATGCATTGAAATTTGAAAGCCTTGCATCTCCCATGGGTGAAAAGTAAGACAGGAGAAGTTAACACGCGTTTAATTTTAAAATTAATTTGCAACAAAGAAATGCTAAACTTTTATGTGCTGTACCATTCAACGTGTTCTCCATTTCGGTCCTGACACAGTTTTGCTCGCTTTTACATGTCCTGCATTACATTTCTTATCATTCTCTTTCACTTGACGTTTGTCCGAGTTGGCATTACAACAATTAAGTTTAAGATCAGGTAAACTTTAGCAAAATACTAAGAAATCGCATGGTCGGACTAAATAGACGTGAGATTTGTCTTCAGTTTGCTGGAAATTGGTTTAAAAGAGGTAAAATAACTTTAATTTCTCCTAAGAGGCCTCTGCTGACTTGACACGCAGAGTTGTTAATGCCAGTTTCGCTAGCCAGTCCTTGCCCTCTTGGATCCTCGCAAGTGACAGCGACACGAATGAAAGAGGGTACTACGATAGACGTACCTTGTTTATGGATATTGGACGTTACCTTGTGACATGTTCCTGGTGGTTCAATAGTGGTGGTAGCCACCCGACGCTCCGCCATGGTTTCCGTTACAAAGTTTTCTAATCCCGCACAAAAGTTGCTCGACTGAAAAGCGGCAGACCAATCAACCGACGAGCCCCTTGTGGCCAACTCAGATCTCGTTCCAGTCATGTTCCCGTTTTCGTTTTGTGTCATTTCGTTTAGCGACCAATAAGGCAAAATTCTTACGAACCAGCTGTGGAAAAAATTGTTTTGCCTTCAGATATGCGAATTAGATCGGCCTGCTATGCTGCACTTGGCACACTGGCTTGGCTCGCGCAACGCCCACTGCCTTGGATTCATATAGGCTTGCCTCCAGCTCTGTACGCTTAGTTACTCTGTTGTTAACTTTGCTTATTTCATAACCTTAATAAAAGTAACCATCAAAACTTCGTATCCATTTACAAGTATATTGGAAACCCGCGCAAGGATCAAACTATACTGGTAAACCAAAACACTGATAAACCGAAAAACAGTGATATACCGAAACAGTGATGTTTACCTTTTCTCTGTCCCCCATTCTCGCCATGTCATATCCACATTTATTGTTATGAAAAGCTACGCAGTGCGTCGAAGTCTGAATCTCTGAACTTTTTGTCCGTTCTATGTGGCTTCTTGTCAAAGATCCCACGATTGTCTTGCAATATCGACAACGTATATTTCTTCGTATCATCTAATCTATTTGTGATGAGTATCTTTAAGAATAAATTGGTGTTTGGTTTGTTGTAGTAAAAACAATTTGAATTTGCATTAAAAAGTCAGTTACTTTTGTGTATGAGAATTCCCCGAACATGTTTTGCCCATCAATTGCAATGTAGTTTTGACATGAAACCACCTCAAACATAACAGCTGTCAAAAACGACTTGTCTTTTGGTCATAGATAAAGAGTTTTCGCACAAGTTGTTTCTGTTTTAGCCAATGCAATATATATGATATTGATTTATATGATTTTTTGATGATATTAATACGATTTTCATTAAGTATTTCAAATATTTATAATCATTAAGATGATAAAATTAAATCAAGAAAACAAGAACAGCCGTTGAACATGTTGACTTTTAAAAAAACAGCCATATATTGATCATATTTGTATTAAAGTAATTCATCTATACTTTCCTGTTGCTGGACCATTTAGAAAGTAAAATGAACAGAAAATTTTTCTTCTAAATCGGCTAAAATAGAAAAGAGACGTACGAAAACAGTGACTCACTCCTCGCCATTTTAGGGTTGATCGCACGTTTGGGGGACTGGGAATGACGCGCAAGAAAGCTTCATGAGCTGCCATTTTTGGCTTCACTTTTAGATTGCTGAAATGACTGAAGTTGACCTTCCATGTTATATAGTTCAGTGGAATCGTGCGGCGGCCATCTTGGTACTCCAAATTCGTGATTTCCGGTGGCTTCACTTTTGCAGCCGGATGCGCAATCCAGTTATATAGAAATCAATGGCTTCGAGAAACGTGGATGCGCACAAATTAAATATGTAAATCTTAATGCATCAGTATGAATGCGCTATGCATCGGATGCATCACTCAGGCATAATCCACACAGCAAAACAATAAAATTTCGTTTAGAAAACACGGCTAAAGGACTCGGGACTGATGCAAAATTGTGCTTCAGTGGTGCAAATTATTCCGGCACTCTCATAATTGTATGCAAATTATTTTGTATAAAAAACCCACAAAACCGCAACATAATGTCGTGTTGAGAAAAAAGACGGCGTAATTTTACTATCTATCCGTATCTTGGAATGTTTTACGAGTTCGGCTTCATTTTGATTTCATCTCGCACTTGTTTGACTCAGTTTTCAGAAAAATATCGTTTCAAAGAATAGTTGAGTTGTTGCAAGTGAGATATTGGTAATTTTAAAGAAAATACTAATCAATGTAATGTTATTTCAATCAAAAATTCTGTCGTTAAGAAATTCTGACTGATGCATTCGCATCAGTGGCATCAGTCTGGATCCGCCCCTGTCTAGAAAGCAACAAGAGAGCGAGCAGACAAGCTATATAAGACGGTCGGTAAAAGTCAACATTCTTGATATTGGAAATCGAATGCTGGACAGTTGTTTTGCTGCGAATTTTTCACAGCCGCAGAAGCAACATGAAATGCTGTAAGTGTGCACACAAATTGACAGAGAATAAAGCATAAAGCTTACCAAATCGGGTCTTTTCAGTTTGCGATTTCTTTGCACGCTAAGCAAAGACTGCTCCATTACGGAAACGAATGCCACCTGAGAGCGGTTGTTCATAGCGCGATTAGCGCTAACCCTGGGTTAAATTTTAACTTGTTGGTTTTGTTTTCGTATTTCTGCATAATCATTCGTTTCAAAACTTTAAAAAATAATACTTCTATTGAACCAGAGTAGATTTCTGCAAAAAGTATTCAAGTTTTGATGAGCTGTTAGTAGCGTTCCGAAAAATATCGAGTAATTCTTTTGCTCACGTTTAATTTATCGGTTGCGTTATTACCGTGAGTCAAAAAAAATATTATTTATGTTGGCTCGGAGTGTTGTGATGTAAATATTTCTTTGCACTGAACTTCGTTATTGAATTGGTATGTTCAACCAAAATCGACTTAATTGGAGGAGTTTTGAGAAGGGAAAATCAGGTCTACCCCTCAAGCAATAAAATATGATATTTTCCGTCTTTATTCTGAAGGTCAATCTTTTCAGCAATAACTCCTCAATAAGCAATGTCGTGCAATTGACTGCAAGAGGCATCAGGAAAATAATATCAGCCTACATAGAAACTGGATCATTGGAACCCAAATTTCATCCAGGGCAGATTCCTTTGAAGACATCCAATGACGTGCAGCAGCATTTTGAATTCCTTAAAACTCAAAAACTGACTATATATTCGTGAGAAATTCAACAAAAGCTAATCGACAGTGGCGTGTGCAATAAGGATACTGTACCTTCAATTCAATCAATATCTCACGTTATCCCAAATAAGTTAGGTTTTATTCAATAACGTTTGACTGTGATACCAGTGGAGTCACTAACGGTTAAAGCGCAGGCAAAACTAGATCAGTATCTGGAAGATATCTATGAAATTCAGCAAGAAATATTTATTTTATAAACAGCAAATGGTGAAGAAAACGGTAAAGAAAATCTTTCGGAGGTGCAACGTAGGACTTCATTGGCCAAACTGTCAGAGCGTTGGCCTTCCATCGCTAAGTTAATGAGTTCAATCCTTTCGCTGGACAATCTCATGTACTTATGTGGAAAGGGCTTGTCAACACTTTACCGAATGTCGTGGATTTTTTCGCGGATGAAGTGCAACCTGATTCTATAGTACTTGGTCTTCCGCCGTCTCCGGATGATTATATAAATTTGTATTCATTCTCTTTTTCATCATTATGGAACGAGTTCTTGCAGCCATAGGTCCTGACGAACTCGGTCGTGTTTTACATCTTGGTTGGAATGTCGCTTCAGCTCTTATCCGTGCTACTGCTTTGCGTATAGGCGCTGAAGTAGGTGAATACGAAATCGTGAAACTTTATCATAATAGAGATTCATACGCTCCGCCGTCCGTTCCTGTGGAACCTGCGATTCCTAGTAAAGTTTCACGCGTAGCGGCTGACGAACCTATTTCGATTTCAACTTCAGACGTCGCGGCTGACGTTACAGATTCTGCTATGGCTGATAAGAATGTTCATCAATCTGGTGCTGGTGGAGATATATTAGGTGGTGATGATACTCATCTTGAGCGTCGTAAGGGTAAAACTATTACCCGTTCGTTTACTATGATGTATCATCATCAATTTAGTTGTAAAGCTCCTCCTGCTGAACGTCTTTCTGCTCAGAAAAAAACTGTTCAAGAATGGCAGGTATTACCTTTTGGTGTGGCATTCCAGAAGTCTATTATGCCATCTCAGTGGGCTGCTGTGATGCAAGATGCAAATCGATTTCACATAGACAGCATAGGCGTACGTTGTTTTGGTTTCAATCCTTTCATAACTGTCGAGAAGACTGTTTTGACGTCGCTTCAGTCTAATTTTAATGCATATGCTGCTCTTATTATTGATAATGATTATTTATTGCCTGGATATAATGTCGACGAGTCCTTTTACGATTCTGGAGCTATGGAGAACGGATATGGACAGTTGGAAATGATTCATTGGACATTGTATCCTGAGGAACAAGTAAAAATGTATACTACTTACCCTTCTGAACCCATATGGAAGTATATGCGTGCAGATCTTGGATTGTATCGTCATCCTAATTTTCAACTTGTTCGTCAGGTAGATGAAGTGACTGAAAAATGGACAAATCCTGTAAAGGAATTTAACACTTACGGTATTCCTTGGAATACTAATGTGACGCCCCTAACATTGCTAAAGATTTTGGCTTTCTTAGTAATTGTAGTTCTATTACAACCATTTGCAAGCTTCCGTTAAGCGCGGCGTCAAAACAAGGTTTTAAAAAGTTATAATTAGTATGTTTGACTTCCGAAACTTTTTGTTATGACACTCAAACGCTTTCTGGGAGTGGCCGAAACAAATAGTTTGGCGATCAAAACCACATCAAAACCATACTGTTGCACCTTCGTAATCACTATGGATTTCAGGTGAAACAAACACGGGCGACTATATAAAAACGGTGTTTCGCTAAGTGATGACTTGAGAAACTTGATTATAAGTAGTATGCTTTCTCTCGGCGGCGACCGAGCAACCGGCTATTTCCCGGGTTTTTATTCT
>JAOBYK010517121.1:0-12804 GCA_025434845.1 Phenganax subtilis
GCAGATGGTGTAAAGGCTATATAATTGCAGAAATTTCTTAGTATGCTTCAAATTTGTCCGTGCAATGGAACGTTTGCATCATTTTATGAGTGTTGCATAATAATGAGTAACTTTAAATTACACAAAGTACCCCAGGAATTAACGCTGCGAAGGTCAAAAATAAGCTGGCTCATTTCACTTTCGCCGCCATTTTCTTAAAAATTGAAACTGTGCCAAACGAGCAATAAAATGAATGTTTACTCAGTCACGCAAGAAAAATTTGCCAAAACAACATTTAAATTCATGTTAAGAGTTATCTAAACTACAATATTATCAACAAAAGAATTTGCCCCTCGAAAAGGTAAAAAAAATTCCCTCTGCCTCCCTGACTAAGGCCCTATGATGGGTCTTGCAATCTTATACACTGAAATTTTGACTTATTTTAATTAGAAGAATCTGACGTAAGGCACATAAACAACCCGACTTTAGAAAACAAACAAGAGAAAGACGTGAAAGAAAAATGTGCTGGTGATAAGTTTGTATCAAGGAAGAAAAGAAAAAGTACAATGGAGAAAAGCATGGAAGTCCCTTTAACAAGTTCAAAGAGTTTGCCAAACATGATTTCGAAAAGTACACAATTAATTACACTTAACAGCATAGTTGTGAAATATATATGAAACAAGTACATAATATCAAACAGGATGGTTGTTTGATTCTTTAGATATAAGAAACTTGAAGAAACAAGATTGGGGAAAGAGCACCTGTTCCAGATGGAACTAGCAAGACTACAGAATGAAAGGAGAAGAGAAGAAAGTGAACACAATTTAAAAATATTTGGTATGATGAGTCGCACTATTAATCCATTGGGTTATAGTTCAAGCAGCCCTGCATCCAGTTATTGTTCCCAACCATTTGCCAATGCTCAGCAACAAACCAACATAGCAAACAGCTACGAATGCATACCTGTCAACCTGAAAAACTAATACCGGGAGAATATCCTGTTTACCTCTTCTAAAACCTGGAGGTTTAATCAAAAACTGGGAAATTTTTTCAAAACGTGGAAATGTGCATTAAAGTCACTAAACTGTCATGCAAACTAAAGAACATGCATGCTAGCTAAAATGTTATCTCTTATGTTTGTCATTGTATGCTTTTGTTGCACATTTGAACGTCTGCAAAAGATCATCATCTAGTTGCCATTTGTAGCATGGCGTAACTGCTTCTGGATTATGACACTTTATTGAAAGGATACTAAACAAGGAGCCATCAAACTTTAATGACGACCTGCTGTCTGTTTTATTTTTATGAACAAAACTAAATAGTCTCTCTTGTCCTGTGTTACTATGAGGGATCACAAGAACTATTTCTGCTAGAAGTGGTAGGTATTTGAATCATTGTAGGAATGTTTCTGGAACTTTCATTTGTGTGATATAATGCCATAATACATCAGCTCAGTAGTGCACGCCATCTTCATCTATGCCATTAAGGACTTTTGCCTCTGTCAAAGCAGATTGGCCAATGTCCATGTCTGGCTGTGACTAAAAATCAACAAATTCTTCATTCAAGTTTTCATACTTGATTGTGTCCATGAATGAAACATTAGCAAACTTCTCCAAGAAAAACTTAACATTTACCCATTTTGCCTGGGGCCTTTTTTCAACATTATCCAAATGCTGTTGCAGATCAGTTCATTGCTAATGGGGAAATTCTCTAGGATGTACTTTAAAGCAGCCTTAAAGTAATGAAATGCACCATAATGAACTTTCAAATATTCATTTTCAGAGATGGTACCATCATTCTGTAATCTATTAAGTGTAAATTTTGTTGTGCCACCAAGAAATATAGATCTGGCATACATGAGAATTTCCTCATTAAGGTCTATTTCTGTAATTCATGAGATATCCTGCAGCACAGCAGGTTTGACAATTCTGTAGGCAAGTTTTCTTCCTGTATGCTCCATCAATGCTTTGAGAAGATGAATAGTGGGCTCTTTCCTTTGAAGGGGAAGATTGAAGGAGGTAAAAATGGAAATGGCAGATGTATTAAACAATAGAGAAGGTTCAAGTAGCGAGTTACTAAACCAGGAATTCAAACGTTGGAATCTCTCATCTTGAAAATCTTCACTCTGGAAATATGCTCGTAAGCTTTGGAGCTTCTTCAAAATTCTCTCCATACAACGCTCTAATGAGAGTCAGCGAACTGAGAGATGTTTAAGCACTGATTGGTACTCTTGATTGCATAAGTCAAAGTATTCAGTGAGCTTTCCCTTCCTTTTAGTGCTCTTGTCAAACCAGTAGTAACAATCTACACAAACATCTTCCACACTAAGTTTGACATAAACACTGAATGCTTCATTAGCATGACTGGCTGCAATATGGGCCAAATGACAAGGACATCCTGCAATAAAATGTTGCAGGATTCTTCTCTAGGAAACGAGATGCAACTGCATTACAGCAGCCAATCATGCTGTTAGTGTTATCAACACTTAAGCTGACACAGTTTGACCAGCGTGTATCATCTTTCACAAAACACTCTTCAATTGATTCAAATATTTTAAAAGCTTTGCAACTGTCTTCACCTTCAGTGATACACATGTTGAAAAAATGATCAGTGACAACTTTTGACCTTTTCATGTCAAAGATTCTGATTGAAACTGGATTCATCTTCTTTATACCAGAATCATTTGATCCATCATGTCCAACACTATATGCATGGTTCTTGAAGTGTTCAACAATAAATTATGACAATCGGGGGCGAATGCTTCATTCAAAATTGCAAATGTTTTTGCCTCAGCACAAGAATATGAAGATGCAATTTTGCTATCTGGAAAAATGTTCTTAAAAAGATGCCCGAGGTGATCGGCTGTGGCAATAGGTATATTATGCTGGACAACAAAGTTTGTTACCATAACCTCAGCACTTAAAACCTTGTTTTCAAAGTTGCTGCCTGATGACTTCGGGAACAATAAATGGGGCTGCTTTATCCATGAAGAGTAATTCTTAAGATGAGTTTCTGTCGTGCAGTGATCTTCAACATCTTTTAATCCTTGATGATGACAGCTCAGGTTTTTACCACATGGAAGGTGATGAAATTTGTAGAGATTACTTTTTACTGCTTCAATTGGGTGTGAAGCTTTCCATGCACTTTTAAAAGCTACTTTGTACTTCGCTGATCCAGCGTATTTTCTTTTCAATGATGTTTCTGCTTTACTTTCTGTAGAATTGTCGTCAAGAATGTCTTGTGAGTGTTCAAAATCAGAATGGTTTCTCTTTGACGCCATGTTTAATGTAATTGTTTGCTTACCTCATGGTGACCTCTCATATCCCCATGATAACCTATTTGTCAACATAAACTTTTGTATTTTGTATGTGCATATTTTTCACGCAATTACCATCTCCTGAAAGCGTTTTGCCACATTTATCAATCCGGAAAATTAATATTCCATCACTTTCTAACAATTAAAACATACAATTGGGAGAAAACGCATTCTAATCGGGAGACTGGGAGAAATAACTTGAAACCGTAAGAGTTGACAGCTCTGCGAATGTGATGCTGAAAGTGCTACTCACTATTACTTGGATGGAGACAAAACCTATGTTTATTTATAGATGTACAACACTTGTACAGTGTACAAATTAAGGATTACATAACATGTTCGTCCTGCAGTTTTATCCATTCTTGGTCAGTGCATTGTGCTATTACTGTATTATGCAGACAATTAGCAAAATACTGTGTGCTATGCTAACAAGATATAATTTGCTCTTGAAAGGGTTTTTCCTTGTAAAAAATTTATATTGTAAACAGTTCAAACAATTTGAAGTTTTAATGTCAACCAGATTAATCATCATTACATCAATTGTCATTGTATGAATGATTGTTCACAGCTGGACTTCAGTTCTCCTAGCTGAAGTAGCTGCTAATGCTTCACAAATATCGTGTGCATCAGCTTCTACAGTGTCGTTGTTATTGATCCCCAAAACTGTCTCTTCTTTTTCTTCCACTGCAGGAAAAAATCATGGTTCTGAATCTCGCAAACGTTGTGGAGAATACAAGAGGCTAAACAACATTGACCAGAACTGGTACCTTCATATGAACACATTCCAAAACAAAAATAATATGTCCTTTCCACCTCTCGAAGGTGTTCTCTACCATCATCCTGGCTCTACTCAGGCTTTAGTCTCTTCTCAGCTGGTCTTCGTTTCTCTAAAAACCTTTCAAAACCCATGAGGGGGTAAGCAGGATCCACTCGTATAAATGGTGACAATTCTGCTCCATGTATTTTCATAGTGAGATAATGTAGAAATAGCCTGCCTTCATTTTCTTTCTTGAAAATAGATTAATTGGAAAATACTGCTGCATCACAAACGCTTCCAGGCCAACTGATGACCTCATCTCTATAAAGGTAATCGCAGTCTACTACAGCTTGCATTGTTATGCTATGATAGCCTTTCCTGTTTACATATGCTGCGTGGCATTCTGACGGTGCAACAATAGAAATGTGAGGCCTGTCAGTTGCTCCAGCACACATTGGTAAACCCCATTGTTGTTCATAATCATTGATAATTTGAACCAGTTTGCCTCTTTGCTGGACATTCACAAAATGCAACAACTTGCTTGTTACTGTTTTTCAGGCATCTCTAACACATAAGCACATAAGAGATGTTGGAACCCTGGATAAATTGGCTATAGTTCTGTATTCAGCAGTGGATGCTGAGAAGTATAACAAAATCGCCAGCTGTCACCTTGCCAAAATTGCAGAACACAAGACTGTATCTATGCATTGTATGGATTCCATGATTTTACTTAAAAAGAAATTTGAATGTGCCCCTTGTAACTCGAAAGTTTGAATACCAAAGTTCGTCATCATAATCTTGATCTACCATCTTGAACCACTTAAAAGATCATGGATGCATCCACAGCGCTCTATAATGTGGGCTGTTTGCACAAACTAACATTGCATTCAAAAATGTATTTCAGAGTTTATTTGTTGAATAAACACGTAAACCCTACAAGGTTTTTTCTTTGATATTTTATTAGCTCTTTTTTTCTCCTGCGAAGAAACCAAGGTTGTAGTAATTTGAGTGTGAGTGCTTGGTTGAAAGGTGCCATATTTAAGTTTTCCCATGGAAATATCAACTGCTAAAAATTCACTGAGGGCTTTATGTTTGTGACTGCCATGCCAAATTATTGGAGTGCTGGTCGATTTTTTTTTTTCAGTCCGGCAGTTTTGCAAAATTTGTGT
This sequence comes from Phenganax subtilis, assembly GCA_025434845.1. Classification (NCBI taxonomy): domain Eukaryota; kingdom Metazoa; phylum Cnidaria; class Anthozoa; order Malacalcyonacea; family Clavulariidae; genus Phenganax; species Phenganax subtilis. Next base: position 5,222 of record JAOBYK010517121.1, read on the forward strand.
TGTGTAAATGCACAGTCCCTTGCCATAAACAAATGGCACAGTACCAGACATGAAATGTATCATGCCAAATTGTTTGTCATGTAAACCAGGCTAAAAATGCCTGTCTGGCTAATAGTAACAAACTTGAATACAATTTGTTTCCAATATCTATTATTTGTATAAGGTCGTTTGCAGAGTTAATACAATTTAGATTACTGTAAATCAAAGAGCACAAACTCATTGCAATACATTGCTATCCTGCATTCTGCCCAAAAAGCAGCTCATTACCTTGACTATATGGAGCTGCTACTGTTTCGTGTGGGTCGACATATTTTGGAGGTCCAGGATTTTTTCTATGTCTCCACTTAATTTACATTTGTAATAATTTTCTACTTGAGTCTCACTCTTGCAAGAACAAGCCACTTTGTTACAAGAACATAATGGCAGACCTACCAAGTCTTATGCATTATGCATGTGACAGGCATCAGCATCAAACTTTTCTCATGCATGAGGAGCTATGCAGTTATAACGTTTGCAGTAAAGTTAGCATTTTAAGATCATAGTTGTGAAAATGAAAAATGAGTGAAATGCTTACCCTCTGCTTACATGTTTTGTAGTAACTAGTATGCAAGGGAAACATGAACCGGCATGGGATTTCTTACATTTAATATATGTACTAACAGGAGGTATCTTAAGTGGGTGATTATGTGAATGTTTTTCAGTCATCACCACATTTTAGACAGCAAAAGTTTAGCCAACTTCGTAACGCTATCTGATTATGACTCTTGTGTTTGATGTATCAAAAACAATTTGCAGCTGTTACTAAGCATACAATGATGTAATATATCAAAATCATGGACGGATTTTCTGAGGGGATGAGGGGGGTGTGCACCCTTTGAAAATTTTTTGCACCCCTCCAGGAACTGTTCCCATTCCCCTAGCAAAAGTTGCACTCCCCAAAAATTAAATGTTCAATGAATTAAATAATAATATGATAGAAATAAGGTCATAAATGTTGTAGCACACTCATTTCAGAGAAAAAAAACCAATTCATACCATTCTTTTAATGTTAGTGCCACTGACTAGCGCTTTTGTGCATATTCTTTTTATTCTATTCTTTTCTTTACAAGTTACGCTCTAGTGCTTTAAACATCATTTTAACACCTTCTAGCGCTTATTTATTTATGCTCTGGTGCTTGTGGTTCATGTTTATAGACATATATTACAAACTTACAAAGTGCTTTACATTCCTGCAATTTAAAATAATTTAATGCCGAATGAAAAAACAAGAAAACAATGTACTATTGGAGCTTTTTTCAAGAAAAGTGCGAAGTAAAGCCAGGTAACAGAAACTTGTTCAGTAAGGGACAGAAGAGATCACACGGGTTAGTTTGATACAACTTATACATGTTTTAGCATTTCTAAGAAAATTTTAATTTTAATATTTAAAAATATACATTTAAAAGTTAAAGAATTATTGTTATATCATCTATTATTCTTTCCAGTGGGACCAGTAGGTGTAGTTGAAAGAGAAAAAAATGAGAGTGTAGCTGAGCCTCACAACCCAAAACAACAAATGTTGCAAGTGCCAGAGCCAGACTGTTCAGACACAGAAGGCAACAATGTGACAGGTTTACGCTTTATAGTGACAAATGTTTTCAGCATTTCAAACAAGATAATTTTGCAGTTTGAACACTGAACTTGGTTTCAACAAATAACTGTTATCTCTTGTTTCCAGGAGGTAAAGTGAGGAAAATGAAGGTGAAGCTGAGCATGCACGACAAATGTCTCAATTATCAGGCTGTTCAGACTTGGAAGATAATCACTTGACAGGTTAGTGACAATATTTAAAGTTAGCAACTTTGCACTTAACTAAGCATCTATACATTAAGTGTATAAATTATATACACAAAACATTAATAGTTTCATACTTTCAAAGGTAATGATGAACTAGAGGTTATAACCTCAAAACATTCCAACAGCAGCAACCTTGGCTCCATCTGGGAGTAGTATGCATACTGGCAGAGGAGCTCCTAAAACACTACCAGAGGTTCCAACGTCTTCAGCAGCTTTACTCCGCACAGGTATTTCAGCTTCTTAATGTTAGTGCTTACTGAGCAAACACTTGACAATCTCTTGGTTTGGCATTATTATTTATATATATAAAATTTGTTGTAGTTTCAGATTCAAAACGACCCAGTCAACCAAAACTTTTGAAATACCCAGTGAACAAGAGTATCAATCCCAAATCAAAGAAAACAAAGAGCTTCCGTAGATCTTGGTATAGTGAATTCTCTTGATTGGAATACAGTGTTGAGAAAGATACAGCGGTATGCTATTGTTGTCGAAACTTCACTGCTAACAGAACAAATTCAGTAGCTGCATCACCTTTCACAACCACTGGATACAAGAACTGGGCTAATGCTCTTGAAAATGGTAAAGGATTTCTTCAGCACGAATGTTCAGAACTGCACAGAAACAGCTATTTTAACAGGATGACTTGGCAAAAAGTTCAAGAGGGATGTGAGAAAAACATTATGCAAAGGCTGTGTCCTGATAGTGAAGAGGTTGCTCATGATAACGGAGAATATCTCAAAAATCTCTTCAAGTATGTACTCTAGTATACAACCAATGAGCTTGCTATGCACGGAGATGATGAGTCTGACAAGTCTAAGAACCTGGCTAAGTGAATAACATTTATAAAACTGGAGTTAAAAAAGAATCCAACATTTAGAGAGTTGCACAATAAAATTACGAAGTCTAAGAGTACAGATTACAGCAGTAAAACAAGTGTGAATGGCTTTATTGAAATTATAGCAGACAGCATACGTAAACTTGCTTGCTCCCAAGTAAAAGATGCCAGCATGTTTTCAGCTCTTATTGATGAGAACAAAGATGCAGCAAAACGTGATGAGTTTGCTTTGGCTGTTAGCAACCATGCTGGTAAGGTAGTTGAACATTTTTAGGACCTCAGACATTTGTAATCATTCGATGCTAGAACAATCCTAACAGTTACAAACGATATAGTTGATAGCATCACTCAAAGTTCAGAAGGATCTATACTTGTTTCACTGGGAGCTGACGGGTTCAGTGTTATGTCCAGAGAGTTTTGTGGCATTGCAGAATTATTACAATCTGAACATTTCCATTCGTTGATATATATCCACTGCACAGCACACTGCATCAATTTCTTGGTGGATGATCCGACAAAGGACTCCAACTTGGCTGTTCATGTTATGAAAACAACCAATTCTTTATATTTACTACTCAACATACCCAAAGTTAGAATGGTCTATGAAGCAGTGCATCAACAGCTATATCCCAAAAGTCAGATAAAGCACTTAGTCCAACAAATTGATATAAGATGGGGTTGCAAATTTGAAGCCCTGGATCTTATGACTGATAAACCTGAAGCAATTCTGGCTACTCTCATAAGGATGGCACAAAATCCTGATATTTACAAATCAGAACAAGTTGAACAAGCCAGCGGATTTTACTATTAGCTTGCCTCAGAAAAGTTTATTATTTCTCTCATCACTTTGAAAGCCTATCTGGCAGAAACGTTTTACTTGTCTGAGGAACTACAAAGCAAAGTTAAACTGGACTGATGTGCAGTATGAGATTGAAGGAGTAAAGCAATCCATTTCTGCAATAGATGGTGACAAGTTAAGTAAACAAGCAGGTATTTACTCTGGGAAAACTGGAATTCCGCTCAAATTGGGGTTTAGACTCTCAATAGATGCAACGCACACAGCTGCTCCAAACCATACTGTCAGTAACATAGAGAAAATGATCAAAGATCTGAAAAGCTACACTGTGTAATTCCTTCACAAAGGGTGAGGGATGAGCACAAATGAGTTTGGATATTATGTGACAAGACTGGTAAAATCTTAACTGGTTACTGTTCATGTACAGCTGAATTGTCGGGTTGTTGTAATCACGTAATAGTAGTTCTGTATAAAGTAGAGTTTTCCAATACCCATAAACTGACAAACCCTGCTTGTACCGACACTCCATGCTCACGGAATAACAAGAGTAATGTTGATATTGAGGCAAGAAAGGTTAAGGACATATGTATTGGGTCTCACAGCAGAACTAAGCCAAAGCCACGTTTTAATATCAACAGTAAAGAAAAACAAACTTTCGACCCCCGTGCTGATGCTGACCGAATTGTTACTCAAGAGCAGAAGACCTCATTCTTGAGAAAAGTGAAAGATGTATTGCCAAATGCAGTGGTAAATATATCATTTGCACCAGAAGTGGATGAGGATGTACCAGTCCCTCTGCCTGAAATAGCTGAGAGTATTTCTGGTGAGGCAGATACACTTCAAGAATTTGAATTAGTGGCAAAGTATTTTGAATAGTTGTCATTCAGTGACAGGCAACTTCAAGAGCTTGAAAAAGCTACTAGAGCTCAGTCCAAATCCACGGCTTGGCATAAACAAAGAAATAGATGCATAACTGCATCCAAATTTCACAGTGTCTTTACTAAAGTTAACACTTTGTCAAAATCACAAAGGAAAGGTGAAAGTTGTAAAATCACACCACTTTTAGTGAGCCTGCTTAAACAAAAAGATATCAGCAGTCTGAGTTCTACCAAATGGGGGATAGTTCATGAAGACACGGCTAAGGAAAGTTTTTTCATGGAATTTACAAAGGTATATTATGATTGTGAAATGATATCATGTGGGCTATTTGTTAGCAAATCACATCCATATATAGTAACTAGTCCTGATGCACTAGTGTTGTGTAGTTGTTGTGAAAAATCTTGTGTAGAGGTAAAATGCCCTTACCCTGTCAGAATCAAAGTGTTCTTCTGGCATGGAATGAAACTAGCTTCTTAAAACAAGCTCATGGGATAATTCAACTCAGGCGGAATCACAAATACTATACACAGATCATAGGTCAGTTGGCTATGACTGGTTGTGAACAATGTTATTTTGTTTTCTGGACTACAGTTGACGCATCTTTCATTAAAGTCATAAAGTTTGATGAAGTGCGCTGGCAAGATGTCTTACAAAATTTTGGTTTTTTTTATTGGAGTTACATGTGTAAAATCTTATTTGGTGTACGACCAATATGCTTTTGTCCTTGTTGTAACAAGCCTTGTTTGGAACTTAATGAGATTGATGATGATGACGAAAACAGCATTTGCTGCGACTTATGTGGTATGTGGTATCACTGGTCTTGTGTGAATGTACACTCTGAACATATAAAGTTTGTTTGTTTCTCTTGTTCAAGTTCTGTTTCATAATTTCTTGTAATTTTACCAATGTAGTGTACACAGTGTACTTGTTTCAGAAAATAGTGAAGAATTCAATACTCTGAGAAAACTCAGTGTTTGCATAATGGTTCTTGCAAGTTGCTAAGTGCTGCACACACTTTCACAATGTCATCAGTTAGTGAAATAAGAGTCACTGGAATCTCATTGCTGAGAATTCGATAATCTTTTCATCTCCTGTTCCATGTATATTCTAGCATTGGCAATTCGCGATATGCTTTTGAATTGTTCTTTGGACATCTGTAGGTCACCACATTTAGATGGTGGGATAGTAAGAGAGCATTGGTAGAAAGCTAAATTTTCTTCTACTTTAAAACCTTGATCAGTCATTATTTGATCATTAGGCTGTAAAAATTGCAGAATTCCTGAATTTTCCACCATATATTTATCAGTAGCCTTCCCTCCATAGCAATCAGACAAAACTTATCAGCCCATGGGGAGTTATTCCAATAAGCATTTTTATCGTCAAGTGGTGCTTGTAATTGGACCAGAAAAGAGCTGTGGCTTCAAGACTGGATGGACTAGCCACAAAAAATTAAGTACAATCAATAATAATACAGCATCTTGGATAATACTTCCTAAATACTTCAGGCAGGTTTCGTCGAATAATTCTTCTCTCAGGCCATACAATTAACCATGAAAGTTCTGCCTGCATTAATTTAATCCAAGTTGTGAATATGCGGCTATCCAATGCCTCAGAGACTCCAAAGCAAAATGCTAAATCTTGCTGGAAACTGGCAATTTTAATCCTCATCATCGTAAGTAAACATTCTTGTTCTATTGTAATAATTCTTTTATTTGAGCATGTCACTTCGCTTGTACTATCATCATCAAAAATTGTTTGTTTTAACCCTCTCCAATAGTGCATGTTTAATGCTTTTGTTTCAGTTGGTTAAATACCTTTTCAAAAGCCTTTGAGTTTGGAAATCCAGTGAAAATCTGACATCTACTTCTCTGGTCAGCTGGGAAAATGTAAAGCTCTGAATTGCACATTGTGTTGCAGTTTCTTTTGGTTCTCTTCTGAGACGTTTTTGAGGTGTGGTTGATGATGTATCATGTGGAATGTGTTGTTTATAAAAAAAGTTTTCTTCTTTGCCTTGGCGACTGTTTACAAACATCACTTTTGACAAGGTAGAGAGTAGGGTGAGGGCTGCTAAAAGTTGGCTTTCCATACTGAAAATGGTTGCTGCATACTGTTTTATAGTTTGATGCAACAAAGCCTTTTCTTCCATGAGAAATGTTTGCTACCCATTGTGGATGAACACCGTCATCTTTAGGAAAGTGATGCCACTTCAACTCTCCTTCTACATGTCGCCTTTTCACAATATTTTCTTGATAGCAGCAGTCATTGTTGCATGCTCCTACACAACATCGATAGCTAGGCATCTAGTAGAAGAAAATTTCAAACCTGATGTTGAAAAATTATCGGATTATGGATATCAGCGGGGGGCAATTGATAATGAAATCAGCTTATGAAACCTTTCTAGCATCCATGAACATAATAAATATTGGTCTTTTTCTAAGACTTACGATTAAATAGTCTAAAACAGCTTGTCAAATTAAAATATACAGGATGGATAAACAAGTGACAAGCTAAAAGACTTCTCACCTTTGAACAGAGTGTAAATAATTCAAAAAAAGTCTCATAAATATTCATCACTGAATTGCCACCATTTTGCACTTTTTGTCCCTCTGTCTCTACAAATTAGGTTATATACTTTGAGATTAACTATATTATTGTGGACATGGCTCTGTAACCAGGTCTCTACAAGGCTAGTAAACTGATAAATTTTACAGCTGACGACAGCTTGCACTTCGTCAATTTTTGGGGCTAGTGACGTAACATTGGATAGAAAAAAGGACGAGACATAATAGATGCTATTTTTGTTGGTCAGATCAGAAGGGGAGATTGTTGTGCAGGCAAGGGCTAAACCATTTTAACTTGACATTTTGGACGTGTTGTTGGAGTGGACATCAACGGTAATGGGTACAGGAAGGTTGTGGGGTAATATGGAGGGAAATGGGTCTGTAAGAAAGGAGGGTTTAGGAGAGGGGAGGAAAGGGGGGTAAAAAAGGATTGGCCGAACAGGAAGGGGAAAGTCTTATGGGACATCCCATTGCTGGATGGAGATGTGGGTTTGTTGGTGTGGGATAGCCCCAATTGTGAGAAAATGGTTGCAGGAGAGGTGCAGAGTCAAGTTGATTATATTTGGGATGTTGCGCATTAACAGGGTATTGAGGATCTCCTGTGGAAAACCCCTAGAATTTAGGTAAAGGTCAGCCCGACTTGCGGGCAAGCACGTGAAGTGATTGTGAGTTACAG
>JAOBYK010517232.1:0-12797 GCA_025434845.1 Phenganax subtilis
ATAAATATACATGGTGTATACCTCAAACGATTACTGATATTGTTGTTTCGCCATGCAAAACTACAAAAATCTTATTTTTTAAATATATTGCTAAAACACACGGACAGTATTAGGCAAATCTTATCACTGAAAATTAGGTTCCTTCAAGCGAAAATGCTTTGGCAAAAAATTTCAAATCGTGGCAAGAAGCTGTTTACGCTTTTAAAACACGGGTTTTTCGCGCACTTATTAGAAAAGAAATGATCATCACTGCCGAGCATGGGCTTAGTAACTAGGCAAGCGGCGTTTTTGACAACACGGACTGTAGACCGGAAGTAAACTGGTCGTTTTCCAGCAATCACCGCGCTTGACCCAGTCCTTTGACGTTTTTCTCATGCCGTTCGTGTTGTCAAAAACGTCGCTTGACTATGCAGTTTTTTGGACCGAACTTCGGTCCAAAAAAAACTATTATCTCACGCTGTTGTCGTCAACAGTTGAAATCTGGTTGAAATAACGAGAACACGGCGAACTATCCGACGCGTTTCGACAACTATAAACTCTCGAACAAACTAGCTTCTATTGCTGTAATAATATTGTATGTAATATCGATTACAATCAAATCTAATTTTAACTTCAAAACATACATTCTCTGCTACAGTATAGTCATGGACGTTTAAATCACTCTCTAAAAAGTCAATGAAGTTGAAATTTTACTAAACGACCAATTCTCTCCAAGGTGATCTTTTTCTTCGTCTTTCACTGAAACAAAAGTTTATTTCGTACAAAACAAGTTCATCTGCATGGAAAAGGAATACGCTATCGTTTCTGGTTATGATTGATCTCATGCAGAATTTCAAACTTCCTTGACGCATCATGTTATCAAAATCAAATAAAGACTTCTAGAGAACTAGACTTTTACTGTCAATGTTTCTACTCTCCCTCGCCATCTCTTTTGCATCAGCCTAGTCCCTAGGATATTTTGCACGCGAGCTTGTAAATAATAAAAAATGTAAAGAAACAATGGAATGAGAAAACCGCTCGTGAGAAAGGACTAGGGACTAGTCTGCTTTCGAGAGCTAATTCGAATCTGACCAACTTTTCTAATCAACTAATTTAAAACTGTCGATATTAGAGCAGACAAAAGACTGGAAGACTATAAAAGAACAGCCACGAAAATCACGACATGGTACGCTAAAATTAATTTTCTATATCAATGATAAGTAACTGGTACAATCTAAAAGTTCTTTTAATGATCATTCAAGATATATACGTTGATTGAAAGCAGACTAACGTCAAACTTCTGATTTCAAGCGTGTTTTTCCCGCATAAAGTAAATTAATAATAGCTTAAGTTGGTGCGCACGTTTGGAGGCCACTACGGAGACCATGATGAACAAGTTAAACTTTCGCAGCGATATTCTGAATGACTGTGTCAAAATTCAAACTTCACAAGCACGGTCAGCAAGCAAAGCTGACCAATGATTTACTTTAAGCTATCGTTTTTCGGGCAAGAGACGTCAATTTATTAGCGTCAGACACCTGGGACAGATATAATTAATCGTCTTCGACGGTTTATCTCCGCTACATTTGTACAGGAACATACTAACCGGAATGCAGTAACCACACCAGCCAGGTTCAATCATTGCTGCTGGATATTTATATGATATGAAACAAGCTATTCTCTGAAAAGTTCTTTCACAAGAGGTGGCACTTCAATCTTGCCAAACGTTTCAAATGCTGTATAGTTCTCCGTTGCTTTAGCGCTGTACGTCTTGAGCGTGGGTAGACAGAGGAGAACTTTAGCAAGTCGATTGGACTGTTCACGGTAATGTGTTCGCACGTATTCTTGAAGCACTGAGGATATATGGGATTGAAGATATCCAACCCTCGCTTTATTTTTCACTTCCGGGCAATCTAAATGAAATAACAACAATAATCTAGTAAAGATAGAGTCACGGATTAAACATTTTGTGATACAGGTCGTGCTCCTGCGTTTTTAATTGTGATTGGTTGATTCGTAGTCACGTGACTTTAAAAAATACAATGTTTCCCGCCTGGCAACAAGTAAAAAATTGTTGCCCGCTCATGGTCCTAACAAAAAAAACAACTATGCACCCGAAAACTTAATGAAAACCGTTTTCAAGCCTATCAAGCCATAAAATTCAGTTGAGCAGAACAAAGATTCAGAAAATAGTCAGAAGGGAACAGAAAAATGCTGGGGCAACCCTTATAGCATTTTGCAACGAAATTTCTCCGAAGGAATCGCCGCCGAAAGACGTTGAATATCTCTTAAGTGTGTAAAATTGATTTTTGTTCCTATATGACAAAGCACTTAAGCCCGTTTTCCACTACGCGAATTTGTTTGAGCGAAAAATATATCCATCAACGTGATTCGTCCGTTCAAGAGTTTTTCGCGGCGAAATATTTTGCAACCCAATAACATTGCTAGATTTACTTTTCGCTCGAACAAACTCATGCAGTAGAAAACAGGCTTTAATGTCTGGTTTCTCAGGAAATGGTGAGTTTGTTTTCCCTTGAGAGCATACATTAAGTGTACATTACTTCCAGTCTGGTCACATTTGCAATAAAGTTAATAGTGAACTAGAAATTAAGGCAAAACATAATATTAGTGAGGCTAGTTTGACTACCTGAAGTAAGCAGGACCAAGGCACACAAACATGCGAACTCATTTTTGTCAGGATTAAGAATTCTCAGTTTATCTGTGAACTCGTCGTGATCATCCAGCATACTTTGAGTCCAGCCCATTTTCTTAACCTCCGAATGGTTCATGATAAGGCTTTTGCCAAACACTGTGGTACCCTTGGGATATTTGAGAGATCTGTAGGATAGCCTTAACAGGATAAGGTCCATCCAGGATGCACGAATCAGACTAACTTTATCCTCCCAACTCAACTCAACAAAACCTGGTACACTTTTAGTCCACCGCACAGCATTTTTAAGATCTTCCAATCCAGAAGCCAGAAACACATTCACATCATACTCGCCGTTTTCGTCACGTATACTGGAACAATCAGCGTCCGGGATTTGATCCGGTTCATTTTCCGTTAGTTTACCTAGATGAAGAAATTCACGTGACAATTTTCTGCAACAATTATTACACTTGACGTGTCAGAAGAGTTGCTTGTCCGTACCACGATTATTGCAGGTTTAACAAACAATATACAGTGGTCAAGTTGCATCATTGCAACCATTCTGGAGGTCAATACTTCTTGGTATACCAACTTTCAGATAAAATACTTATTAATATCTTGGAATACTGCAGCTCAACATTCACTAAATCCGAAATTACACTCATCAGCAAAAGAATCCGCTGCCAAAACTTACTGAGAATTGCTATAATATCTAAATCATCATTAGGCGACCTCGGCGAAGAAGGATCACTGCTTGAGGAACCTGGACTTGCACCATAACTATTTTCTTTATTACTGGGTCGTCGTTTCTTTCCTTTCGTATCTTTACTGTCTTGCGTCTGAGATTTATGACGATGCCGACCTCCTGGCATTCTGTCTTCACGAACAGCTGAAAGAAAGGATTAATTTCAGTATAGAAGTTGCCTCTAAAAGAAAGACTTTTCAGGAATCAATAGTCTTCTACGAACCTTCTTTCAGCATGCCTGTGCTAACACATTTCTGAAAGCGACAAGCTTGACACTTGTTTCTTGTATATTGATTGATATCGCAATCACCATTTTCTTTGCAATTGTACGCCAGTTGTTTTTGTACAGTTCGTTTAAAAAATCCCTTACAGCCTTCACACGTGAACACACCATAGTGATAACCGGATGCCTTGTCAGAACAAACTACACAAGCTGGACCAATGTCATTGTCACATGAAAACTGCCGCAAACCAGAGATATCCGCCGTGAATACGTCATCTTGTAATGGTGGGCTCTGACCGTTCGTCTCCTCCTTTGACAGTCCGGGATAGTGAATCGAGTCAAACTTCGCGCTACCTTCCATAGCAATCGAGCTCAAACCTAAAGATACCAAGATTTGCTTAAAGCCTAATTCTCGCATGTCGCCGCCAAGAGTCCGTTTCACTTAATCAGAAACTACAGGAAGTGTTGCACGTTGCGAAAACAAATCAAGTACTAGGCGACTAGACCACCTCAACTCGGTGTCTACTAAATAGTTTGTTTCTTGCCATTGCAGCTGATCATCGCCGACCTGAAAGACATAGGAGAGCCAACCTATGGAGAGCTAACCTATGGAGAGGTATATGCGTTGGAACGATAACTTGAGCAAGAAATACAAAATTACTGACGTTAAAACAACCATTGAGCTGAAATTTCGGCCACAAGATGCACTGTACTAACGTAGGTTAACTCGTGCAATCAATACATAAATACTTTATGCGTTTATTCAAAAACTACGAATTGTTGTTTTTTTTTATCCGTTTTCCATTATCTTTGGGCCAATCCAAAACTTCTTTCACAAGTCGGTATTCGGTAGTCAATATGCATGTCATGGTGCGATTAGAGAACGCAGCGAGTGCTCATAACATATTATTGGTATCGGAAGTCGAGGTTATATCGTATAATAGGTCAATAAGAAAGGAAATGTAAAAACCGTGAGGAAATTTAAATTCCGCTCGGAATTACTTGAGAGAGATAAGTCGGCAAACTGCAGGAAATTATAAAGCAATTCCAAGGCTTTCAAACATCACCACAAAATCGGAAGAAAGAGTGTAGAGTCGTTGCGATTTCTCACAAAATAAATAACATGATTTTTTTCTATCCACCGCACAGTCATCTACGCAGTGATTGAAATAGTTCTCGCATGGATAGGATATTGTAGTCACGTAGGGTGCTCTTGAGTATTTTGATTAGCTGAAACGTTTTCTCAAGAATTTAAAATGGCTGAATCTTTGTTGAAAATTGGGATGTCAATGATGAATCTGGCGAAAAATCGGCGTAACCATTGTTGTTTTCTCTATTTTTAGAATGAATTTTTACCGCGTGTTTTCTTACATGGGTTTATCTAATCTGTTTTTTGTTGTTTTTTCCTCTTATGCGGATGCACGGCGAAAGTTTTCACGCCTAAGCCACACAACTTTGTTGAACTATTACTGTTTCAGTTTTGAAAAAATTGCGTCCTAAAATAAGTTTGTTTTTTCTTAAGCGCAAAACTGAAGGGGGTAAGACCCAGACCTTCGCTGTGAGAACTATAAGAGACTGGAACAAAATTGATCTCAATATCAGAAAGAAACCATCAGTGTCTAGATTTAAGAAGGACTTGTATAGTCTGCTTTTACTAATGAACAGAAAGCCGCCAATAACGTAGAACGTTAGTTTTTTATATATGTTGGATTTTATTAGTTGTTATATGCATGTATATATTAGTTTTATATCTAGATATATAGAAGGCCACGGAGTTATCAGTAACTTATACTGTCAAGTGTTACCTTCTTCAAATAAAGTTTTACTACTACTACTACTACTACTTAAGTTTGTTCAATTTGCTTTCTAATACAAAGAAGTGCATGGATATCACGTGGCTTGGTAAAATTATCATTTTTTGGATATTTTTTGTAAAAAGTTCGCGCACTTTCATGCACACTACTTACAAAATGTTTGAGTAGTCGTTGCAACATCAATAATAAAAAGATTTGTCGGCTTAAAAGTCAGAGAAAGATTAGACTGCAAGAAAGCCAAAGTCTAATTATCGTTTAATGATAAAAGATATTAAAAAAGCTTTTGCTGTTTTGAATTTCTAGATGCTACGTACAAGCTGAGATGAAAGAAAACTGCGTGACGTCAAAAATTTCAACTAGGTTGAATTGCTGACATCATCCACTTTCCTATCCAGTCTTCTACGGTTCTTGCAACACAATTTGCTTTGCATAATTGCGATTCTTACAATTCTTACACAGTTGTTACAATTATCGCTCGCTACTCATCATAAACACTGTTTCTGATTAATTTTACGCAGAAACACAACATCAGCAAGTCAAGTCAACAGGTTATATTGAACTGCACATGGTGTGATTTCTGTACAAAATAATACTTTTTAAGTTTCAGAATAGATGTAAGTAAATATTCAGAATAGTAAAAATAAAAAGACCCGACGCTGTGAAAAACGACTGTAAAAATCTTTTCATGACGTTACAGCATACTGGGCTATCAGGCACCAAATGGGTACCAATGACCATTTTTGACTTCCTTAAATATACTGGACATATTTAATACTTACTATTGCTGCAGCTTTCGCAATTGGGAATTATGTTGTTCACAAAATGAGAAATAAAAGGTTGGCGCGCCCGTGTATAACTGTTTTAAAATAAAACTCTCAAAAGTTCTAATTTTCTCCATGAAATAAGATAACCTTACAGTAAGTTAGATTTGAAGGAGAAAATTATTAACCAATATTGCAACAGAGGGCCACCAAGACATATTTTGCAAAGGATATGTGAATATACATGAACACTTTTTATAATTTTAGTTTTAATGCATACCACAACTTGATGTCAAATATCAACACCTTGTCCTTGAAGGATTTAAAGAAGTAAAGAAAAAAACAACAGTGATTGTTTACAAAACATGCAATGTCACAAGTTTCTTCCTTTCAATAGTAAAAACTCCTAGATTTTAAAAACACAAGGACTACAGAATATGCCATAGAAAACAGTGCCATCATTATTTAAACAACATGAAGCTTTTCAACATAGGTCGGTCTAATTGCATGTGCATCACAGTGAATTGCAACTTTCTGCTTGTGATGTAATGAACAATATGAAGCACATGATCAACTTTTGTGGTCATAGGTTTAGACCAGTAGCTTACACTGATCCATTGAAATCAACAATGCGGAAGACTACGAGCAAACAAAATTGTTTGGCATTAGACCCGGTGAAATGTAAAAGTAGAAAGCTTTGGGATGCATGGCTACCCAAAAGGCTAATGAACAAAAATCTCTTTTGGATGAAGAAATTTATGAAAATTGAACTCTGAATAAAATGGAAAACAACGCACATTATGGTATATTAGCTGATAATAAATTTACGGCTTTGTCTTCCAACATACTATACAGTATAAGCATGACAGTTTTAAACAATTGTCTGAATGTAACAGTACACCATGAATGTTAATTACCATTTGTACTGACAAAAGCCTGATATATTCCTCCCATAAGGTGTAAAACCAGGACTCATACCGGTTACAATTTGTTTTTCTAAGTGAAAAAGTACCATCAAGAATACATTTCTATTCTTTCATGGCTGAATAATTTCCTGTGTTTTGTCTAATGCTACAGTAATGTTTACACATAACAACATTCTCGTAAAGGCCACTGGAATCCACAATGTTGCATATCGTTGACAAATTATGTATTAAAAATCTAAATTTTTAAGTTGTTTAATCTGATGTATATGCTACAAAAGTAGAAAAATATTCGTCACCGAAGTGAAGGGTTATGAACACAAATCAGGGTTGCATGAAGACCTTTTTCATGCTATTTTTATTGGTATACAGTATACGTTTCTAGATCTTAGAGTGAGCTGGAGTCCCTGAGTATGGTTCATTGAAGCACAGCAATACACAATGCATCGTAAGCAGCTGCCGATATGTGCTTATGCATGTTCTATTGTCCAAGACACAGGTGCAAATTGCAGCGCGTTGATAGAAAATTACGGAAAACGCAAAACTTTCCCGCACAAATTAAACATCACTTCGTAAAAATCTCCAGAGGTCTGTTACCTAAGGAAAATCGGTAGGATACAAATGAATATGTTCATTAAACTAAAGCAGCCGCTCAAGCGCTTACAGTTCAAGACATAAACAACATCGTCATAGATATAATTACAATTCGTAATCGAAAACGTTTTGTTGCGTCGATCTTTGTCAAACAAGGCACAAACTCTGCGATGTACAATGTGTGTGATAATTAAACATTTGCACTACCATTATACTCCGGCATTTGAGACATCCGCATTAAAACAATACACGTGTTATAACAAGAACGCCAGAATAGAACTCTTCGAAACAAGCGCAGATTTTAGCTTGGCGTCGTCAGGGGTGTAATCAACCATATCTTATACTTGCAATACAAAAAGATTAACGCAGAATTTTAATGGCACGATTTGAGCGCACATTGCATCTTATTTCCAAGTGTACAACGAAACTAGGCTAGCCAGGCAACAATTTATAGCTTACAAAACTTTCCAACTTTGGTCGTTTTGTATTAATCATATTCATAGGCTAGAAATATTCTTATAAGATGAACTATAGATACTCTGTACAGACCGTTTACTTTAGACTATCAAATAGAAAACGATGATAAATCTTCATATTGAAGCCGGAGGAGAGGTGTGAATAAAATACTACGTGAAAGTATCATTTGTACCTAAACTAGACAGTATTAGACGCATGGCATTAGTCCATCAAATTGAATATAAATAATAAGAAACATTTATATTACCCAAATTACTGCGATTGAAGCCCACGGGACATACAACGTTGCTGCCAACAAAAATCGTTGCGAACACGGAATGCTGACATTTGCAATTATCTCATAGTTAGCTGCAACCGATTTTCTGCGGCCATTTTTACTCATTGCATAAACGTCAATATTAATCGCAACAATATCTGCTTCTATTAACGATGCAAATCACAGATCTGCAAGTTTTAATTTTGTAGGATTGAAGTTTGCTTCCGATTCATGACACTCGGAGAAACTCGTCCAATTTTGGCACGGCTCCGTCACACAAAATAAAGCCTGAGAAAACGAAATAACCGCACAAAAATAAACAGCATTCATTTCTGATCTTACCTTCACATATCTCACTCCAATTTGACGTCCTAGGAGACGAACAAAAGTCCTGATTTGAAACAAATGCCAGTTTGAATCTACAACAACAGCAACGCAAATTCTAGCTTCTAAAGAATCACAGCAGGATCCCTAGTGCTCAGACTTTTTCCGCTTCACACAGCACTCGGACACAAAACAGGAAGTACAAACAACTACATACTTTACTATAATGATATCTTCGACTACACTATGAAAGTTTTGGTGCGGGTTTCATCAGCAACGAACTTAGAAAAATTGCTAATTATGTATTTGTACGCATATTGAACGTAGAATGGATAATATTATTTATGTTGTTACCGGAAGTTACTGAGTAATATTGCAACAACATTATCACTATGATTTCCGTAGAACATGTTACATCACAAATGTAGCAGCTCCTCCCAAAAAGCCGCAGCACCTCGAAAAATTATCGGGCTACACCCGGGAGGACGTATTCTCCCTAAAACTTGACATTTTATTGTTGATAACCAAAAACAAAATGAACTTGAAACTCAATAAGTATTTTACGCCAATACACCGTAAATAAAATCGGCCAACTTTATGCGTCGTGAATGATTAGCATTTTCAGTTTTGATTGGCTTAATTAGTTAAAATTTGGGCGGGATAAGGCTCAGAATAAAAACAATGAAATCTCGTGTGCGCAATACTTGGTTGCTACTGTTTCTTCAAGAATACTAATGAATAGTTTTAGTTTTATGCTTGCTGCTTGATATGAACGTCCCGTGTGAAAACGAATAAAACTGGAGAGCACTTTAGCAACACCTGGCTTAGGAATTATGATGCTGCATTTCCGTCAAATATAATCCGTCAAATATGATATGTAGAATTTCACGTTCTCACATCACCTAAGGCAGCAGTCCAGACAACAAACTGAATTATCGAGAGGAAACACAGTCTAAACAGACTACATCAGTGTTACTGAAATCGTAGTAAGGGTTTCGTTTCAAGCTAAATGATAGAAGTGCTGAAAATAGTGAACCTCTGGCTGTGCCCTGCGTGTATATTTACCGAAGTGAAACTGGCATTAGCATATAATGGTGATATTGTGCGTTAATTCCATTCATTGATGGATCTCTTTCACTACTCTGTGCAGTGTGCACCGCAGTGTAACATGCAATTAGAACGCTAATTAGTGCTCCTTGTTTCATTTTGGGTGTAATAAGTGGATGCTTATTTTTGACTGAAAGCTGTGGTTCAGCAGCATTTCCAAATTATGAATAAAGTTCCCTCTCTTTCGTTCATTGAACTCTTAGTTCAACATCATGGACTGTACAGCACTACACCGGTTCGCCTGTTGCAAATCTGTCGGGGTCGCATTTCTTTCCCCGTAAAACGGAGGTTTCCAAATAGTAGCACTGTGGCACAGTCCAATTTCAGGTGACCTCACTGACTTCAAAGAAAACTCGAGGTTACGAGATACGAGACTGAATCTGACCCAATTTTGTACTCAGAGCTTGCAATAGGTAAGACTCTGAAGAACAGAAGTGAAGGTTTAGCGGGAGGATGAGAACCACCATCTTCCATGATGTGGAAGAAGAGTTGGTCCCGAAAATCACAAGCCGATCGTAGTAAATGTTAATACCTCTGGGGTCAATACGTCAAGGGATATCAGAATCTTAAAACTTGTAAGTTATTTTCCCAAACATCACTTGTGCGATTCAAAACCACGAGTGGTGGGGGGCATTCTGTCTCTATTTTTCTTAAATATCTGTCAATTTTGTTATTAGCCTCATACCTGATTACATTCTAATCGGTTTTGGGAAACTAAACTATTCAATTTCTATGCTGCGTGAAGAGGAACAATTTGTGCGGTTCATGATAAATCACTTCATTTTTAATTTCATGTAGTTTTTCTCCAAACAAAAAAATTATCTACCTCACACACATGATTTGATCAACAATAATAACTTGGGCTATTTCTCAATTTTACAATTTGCTCTTTATTTCCCTTCAAAATTCTTTTTTAGCAGCGCTTACCATTTCACGCATATGTAATGATTAAAAAAGGAGTATTGACATCATAATGACGTTAAAGCTCTCATCTTCTAGGATGCAGGGTTGAATAAATTGCCACCTTCTTTGTTTCACAACAAGTACCACAAGTTGACAAGGTGGACAAATATTCGTCAGCTTTGAGATTTCATTATAAATGAACAGGCCCGTTTACACGGGTGATTTTTGCTGCGATTTTCCTCCTCTTAGCGTATGCGATCGAGTAGATTGACTGGCGAGTGCATTAGCAAAATTGTTGGAGCAACTATATTCGCCAGTTATCCACTCTATCACATCGTTCAACACGAGAAGCATCGCATCGCAAATCGCCAGTATAAACGGGCCTATAGTAAACTGTAACCGTGTCGCGAGCTGCAGCACCTTGTAATTACACCATTTCAACTTCACACAACAATAGATTTCTAGAAGTTTTGAACCATCGTAAGCAATAGCCTGTAGACGAGCGATCGCTCTAGACAAATTTGGCTTTCATGCGCTTTATAGGTCATGATTTTAGTTGAATATCTGTAGATTTACTTCAAGTTCTGTTGTCCGTAATGTAAACGTGATTTTGTTTTTTACTTGGAAAGCACAATATTAGTAAAACGTCATTAATCATTTTAATCTGTTTCCTTACACTCTAATCGTAGAAGGATCGAGTGACCACTTATAAGCACTCCCAGGTAAAATTGGTCACGCGAAGTGTGACAGATTGAGAGCTACGGATTGAGAACTAAGACTCAGACCAAAAGGCGCTCTTTAAGCAGTCAGCAGTCTGGAACAATGAAAAACGTTACAACAAGAGTCAACTCTTGTAATAATACGTTTGTTTGGCGCCGAGAAGACCTGACTGTATTTGCTATATACATTCACAACGACATGCAATATGCCTCGCTACGGCTGACGAGAGAAAGTTGCGCAAATAGCATTTTTCAAAATCAGGAACTTGGAAATCTTATGCAATCGTTTGTCACATCCTGCTTAGTTTCTTGATTCCTCTGTGCACAACTGCTGCACGTATGCCAAATAGGGTAACGTTGCATGTCAGCGTGTCTGTGACCGCCATCAGTCGGACAGTCACGTCAGAGATCTGACTGGAAATGCGGTAACGGTTAAAAATCTCTGTCAGGTTCAACACTGTAATATATTTGAAAATACCGAGTTGTGATCACCGGGCTCAGTGGACAAGAATCCTTAAATTTTGTTAGTCAAATGTCTGATACGTCTCATACACATCAAAGATGTCCAATAAACGGATAACAACTATATTGATTATTAACCTGTTATACGCTCGATCATGCCAATGGCACACATATTTTGCCCACGAAGTAAAAAAACTTCGGCTGCCCAACTAGCAAAATTCTGTATCACAAAATACAGATATTAATGGCTTTGAATTCCCATGAATTATTAATGATTTCTCAATAATAAATAGATGATTACATCTCATAAAGTAACGTCAACAGTAACGTGGATTGAGGTTCCTCTTTTCCATAATAAATAATTGTTTTTTTCCATATACCATAGCAAGATAATGTATTTTACAGAAATTTTTTTCTTGCTTAATGTTTTAATTGCGTCTTTTTTTGTACTGCCAGTTAGACATCTATTTTTTATTTAGACACGAGTTTCACCTCAAGTCTTTCTCACCACTTCAATGCAAAGTGTTCCTTTGCTGCACGCCGTTCCATCATTGACGTGATGAGCCGAGAAGACATGGATAGACAACATTACAACCAACTACGCTAGTAATAAGCAATACATTTAATTCTAAAGGCAGCTTTCCAGTCACGCGTTTTGACACGCACGTAAAAGTTTAAATCCTTCAAAGTTTTATAGTTTTTAAACATACTAGAACAAGTAGACCCGTAGTTATTTAGAATTCAAATTCTTAACGTTACTTCTTGCGATTGTTCATAACTTCATAAGGGGCTGTTTACATGAGCCGGGCTAGCCCGGCTAACCGGGCTGAGTTTTGTCACGAAAATATTTCCTGGCTATT
>JAOBYK010517454.1:0-12797 GCA_025434845.1 Phenganax subtilis
GGACCAGTTACATACACAGCCGTCAAATGGGGAACTTTACCTTGGTTTTCTTCAGTGCTTTTGAATAAGCTTGACAATATTCGGACTTCGCGTTCTCGTTTGAAGCATTTGTGAAACGGCTTGCCAGGTAGTGCTGGTACTTTTGGTAAGATCTATGAATTGAAAAGCAACGTTAATAATGACATCGACATGAGCTCATAGGCCATGCAACATTGTCACAGTGATCAACTCGATTATCAACAGCATTGCTACAAGTCCTAAGGTTTAGCTTCCACCTTTGTTTGTTTTCAGTTTCATATGGATCAAAATGGATCCACTGAAGTGAATTGGCATATGCAAACAAAAGAAAACATTCTTGAATATAGCAATGGCAACTCGATGAGCAAGCCCTTACAATAGTAATGCGAATATACGCCCATAAGATAATGGAAAGGAGAAAGTTTATTGGATGAATGGCGGAGTATTGGAAACCAGGAACCAAAAAGAGAGGACGACCAAGAAAGTGGTTGTCCACTATTCATGGTTGTTTTCAATATGATGGGAAAGTAGTGGATCTGGAAAATTTCGGCGAGAGAATAGACCACTTGCATTATAGATCAGAAGCAGCATTGTTTCCATGAAATGCTGGTTAAGCATGATGTTAGGAGGCTACATATTGCTTCGAAACGAAATGGATGACGGAAAACCGTCACACACGGACGCGAGATTCGGGAACGCGACGCGATTTTTCGGCTTTCATTGACTGGTAACTTTTATTCTAGTTGAGATTTTCCAGATGTTCAAAGACGGTGTAATGTTTTCAGTTGATAGTCTACATTGCTTTTAAAATTTTCTTCCATCGATAGAATTATTCCCTTTCAAAATTCAAAAAACAGGCGCTGAGACAGTGTGTAAGGATTTGCGGTTTAAGCCAGAAATGATGAGAAATCACACTTTTGTAAAATAATAAAGCGTAAAACGAACGAAAAGACAAAGACACTGTGACAAAGAGAGACCAAAACCTCTGTTTCCACAATAAGTAATTTAAACTTATGGATCTACTCAGGAAATCGAAAAATATGAAAAAAAGTGGGAGCACCATGTATCAATTTTCGAAATATAGCCCGCTTCTTGTTAAACGAATTTCTTAATATTTATTGCCTTTAAAAAACTTCTTCACTGACATATCTAATGTCGAACAGTCTTCTTTCACGAGTTTTAGTTGAAACAAAAGCTAGAATGTTTACCTGTAAGCTTATTTAACGAAAATAAGTGCATTTCATGCCCGATAAATCGCGAAATATCAATGGCGTATATGAATCTCCGGACGCTTACGAAAATGTTACTTGTCGGAACTAATCGCCATTCCATTGCTACGCACTCACGCACGCACTTACAGACTCGACGACATAAAAGATTTTCTTCGCAAATCGTTAAAAATCGCGTGGCGTTGCCAAATCACGTCCGGTATAGGAGTGAACGATTTGTTTTCACGAAGAAACAGCGAAATTTCATATATTGGTACAAGGAATCAGACAAGTCTATTTAGTGGAGCCTAATGAGGAAGCTTTTTGCTATTTGTACGCAAAATTTCGAGAAGGTCTAGGCCTTAACAGCTGAGAAATCAAGCTGAGAAAAAGGCGCCTGCAAAAAAAAATTTGCAGTATTTTGCTTGTAAAAGCCTTACTGCACATACGAAAATAGGTTTGTTAAACGCTTCACCACTTGATTTGAGAATTTTTTTTACAAATAAACATCTCTGATAGTGAACCGTTGTAGACTTAAAGGCGAAGTCAGAGTTCAGAATAAGTTGAGTTCAAATGAAAGATTACCGTATTTACTCGTTTGAGCACCGCCCCAGAATAAGCACCGCATCTGAAACACTAAAAATTTAAAGAACGCCGCGACGCTCAATCGAGTAAATACGGTATATGTTGCTCATCTCTCACAAGACGTTTTGCATCTTTGAGTCAAATATAAGTCGACATCTACAGCAATGAAAGTGCGACAAACAGCGCAGTTTTGATCAGCCATGATGTACATGGTAGCGAACCTGCGATCATACATCGGTGTTACCCTGTGACGTCACTGCGCACTTGGCCAACAAGTCTTGCACTGCGTATATACAAAGTAGCTACTACAAATTTAGGAGTAGTGCAATGAACAAAAACTTACTGAATTCACTATTTAAACAAAGCTAAGGGAAGTAATGAGTAAAAATGTAATGTAAAAGACAGCAGAGAAAATTTTAACGTCAAACGGAGCGTAAAAAGAGAGTTTTAGATTGACGTTTACGGCGAACCGCTGACTGCAAACGGCAAAGTTTAAGTCGCATTTTAAAGTCAACTATGTCAGTTGTTCGATGTTACGGGAAACTGTATGATGAATTGAAGCGTGATTTCGCAACTTCGCTCTGTAAAACTGTTGATATTACAATCTAATGTGATTTAAAGTTTGCCGTTAGCAGTTAGCGGTTCGCCGTGAACGTCAATCTAAAAGTGCCTAAAGTCATAAACTCACGTGCGTTGAAACCGTCGAAAAAATAGATTTTGACGACGATTATGGGTTAATACGACGTCGCGTTGATAATGTTGCTGCTCCAAAACGAAAAATCTTCAAAATCTGAACATGGTGAAAACAACCAGACGACTATAGGACGTGTGTCATGCGGGGCAAGTGCGAGTCGTTGGCGCTTATGTGTCGTATATTTTAACTATTGACACCAGTAATCATCGCAGGCTCTTAACTTGCATTACTAAGATCACTTCAATCATGAGAGGCATTTATTTTACTCTGCCGCAAAGAAAGAAAATGAACTTGTTAATTCTATCTGGATGATCGGTCGACAAACGAACGTACGTTATTACTTAACCATTTAGTTAAACGATTGCTTGCTATTTGTTTATTATCGCGTTTATCTTGTAAACCTTTCGGTTTAGTTGGGTTTATAACACAGACTTTAAGTCCCTCACGTTATTTTTGTTAATTTTGTCAACGCTTTGACTATAAGCTTGTCCAATTGAACGCTTACCATTGGGGCAAAACGCGACGGCTGAGTCTAAACAGAAACAGAAACCACAAACCCAGGACAGCTGCAACCAAGCCAAAAACGAAAATCAAAGCTAGCACTGTGGTTGGAGAATGTAGTATATGTGGTGAACTTTGGTCTGTGTCCATGTGTGGTAAAGATTGGGTCACTTGTGCAGAGTGTAAACTTCGGTCCCATAAAGAGTGCTGTACTGTCACCTCAACCAGAGCAACCTGTGACTTATGTGTGTGACATTAAACATTAAAACTCTTTCCAGCATTGTATTTTATAAATAGTCCTAAAGTTTTATTGACGTAAGCATGATTTTTTTGATTTTATTTTAATTTTTTTTCCTGTCTCATTTTGCCCCGCACAGCGAGGCAAAATGAGTCAATTTCAATTGTTGAGATTTTGCCGATTTACAACCAATAAAAAAGTTATTTATTTTTGCTTTGAATATTTTGCAGTGTGTCAACCGCACATAATCCAGCAAAAACTATTCAGATTGTTGTGCCTTTCATTTTATGACAATAAGTGTCTCGTTTTGTCCTGCATTCCACTAAACTAGTAAATTGTATACGGTCTATATTTCTATCTGGTGATGATGTCGTTGGGCAATATTTGAACGACGATTCTGCAATAAACGCTTATACAATAATGAAACATTCATTTATGAAATTCCATCAAAACAAGCTTACGTTAAATGCATTTTCATAATACAATTACAATCATAAAATATGTAAATATACAATAATATGCTTTGTTATGAATAAATATCTTTGTTTTGACCGTGCTCGCCCCAGACCTCTTGCTCCCTTTAGAAAATGACGTACGTAACACTGAACTCGTGTATTATTTGACTGGAATACGTATGTCCTTGCAATTGACCAATGTTCTAGTAATACCTGCCTAGTACAAATATACTCAAATAGTCGAAAGTGAGACTTGAATTTGATTTACAATCACCTTGTTACCTATCAACGCGCAGCCAACCAAGTGAACTAACGTACACACGAAATAGGAACAGACTGAATAATTTTAGAACTTTATGCCCTAAAACCGTCAGGTCGTTTGCATCATGTACAGATTTTGAAGATTATTCATTTTGGAGCAGCAGCGCGTTATCAGTACGACGTCGTATTAACTCATAATCATGCTCAAACTCTATTTTTTCGACGGTTTCAACGCACCTGAGTTTATGACTTTTGCGCCCCGTGTGACGTTAAAATTTTCTTTGCTGTCTTTTACACCACATTTTTACTCATTACTTTCCTTAGCTTTGTTTAAGTAGTGAATTGAGTAAATTTTTGTTCATTGCAATACTCCTAAATTCTTAGTACTTTGTACATACGCAGTGCAAGAGTTGTTTGCCAAGTGCGCAGTGACGTCGCAGGGTAACACCGATGTATGATCGCAGGTTCGCTACCATGTACATCATGGCCGATCAAAACTACACAGTTTGTCGCACTTTCATTGCTGTCGATGTCGACTTATGTTTGACGCAAAGATTCAAAACTTCGTGTGAGAGATGAGCGACAAATAATTTTTCGTTTGAGTTCAACTTGCTCTGAACTCTCGCTTCCCCTTTAAATGAAATATGAAATATTATTTCTATTAAGCTCGAAGGCCATTCTTATGCTTTGTAAATTCTACATTTTTGTTATGATTTTGTCACAGTTGTGTGAGTTTAATAGCATGATCAATTGTTTTGGCTTTTATTACCCGAAACTTCCTGATTTTTGGTGACTAGCTTTGGACTGCGGCGAGAAAACCTGAAGTGAAAATAGTTTTCTAGTTTGATAAACATACAGTTTCCTGGTCGTTAAGCCTTCGATTTTCCTGAAATTTCCTTTATAAGTAGTGACAAGCTTCCTTATTATGCT
Organism: Phenganax subtilis; assembly: GCA_025434845.1. Classification (NCBI taxonomy): domain Eukaryota; kingdom Metazoa; phylum Cnidaria; class Anthozoa; order Malacalcyonacea; family Clavulariidae; genus Phenganax; species Phenganax subtilis. The sequence goes on from JAOBYK010517454.1 coordinate 4,891, forward strand.
TGACCAAAAAATCATACAGATATACACAGAAATGGTCAAATCTCTGCGTGCATATTTTCACGTTTCGAAGCAAAAGCAGCCTCCCTATCGTCATGCATGGAGGGCGTAAATTCTATTATGCAACTTATCTATTGGGTGGACGTAAGTGTCGAGACCACCCGACCCCCTTTGAGGAACCAAACGCGATGATGATGATGATGATGATTATGACGAGTATCAATACAGTACAATATTTACGATTTCTACAGTAAATATAGTATACTTACTTCCAGTGCTTCAGCAAAAATGTCGACACGTTCTGAAAAAAAGCAATAGATATGAGCATACTTGTCATAATAAATTGGTATTGAATATTCCCGTTAAAGCAATAAAACAGTAACTCAAAGTGACAACTCATGTTTAAATCAACGTTTCGACTACAGTGTATAGTCATCATCATAGCCGCTCTTTTGTATTTAATCAAATTGCTCTGTGTTTCCTGTAATTATTAGATATTCCAAGTTGGTAGGTATTCTGACATAAGAAAATAATAAAATAATAAAACTAGCGGGATGCCCACGTGCCAGCGGTTTTGAATATTTAATCCAGACCAACTGTATCTGAATGTTGCAGGGCTTTGAGAATTCTTTGTTGAAAACTGGATATGCCAGGAGTAAATAAATAGGTAGACAGATGGATGGATAGAATACTAATTTGAACACGACAAATCTCGACACGCATATACAGCCATAAAATATGTAAAGAAAAAACAAGCAAAACAACACTTTATTGAAACCATAAACTTGCTTTTTATGAGAAAATGCACATTATATACAAGATTAAAAAAGTTACTACAGCCCAATTCAACTGCCAGAGCATTTGCTTGCCGTAGTTCAACAGCTAAAATATTTCAAAGCACTGGTCCACTATAAGGAAAACCATTTTAAAGATATTTTGTGCGGGGCTTCGACAAGCTACAAGTGCTGAAATGCAATTCACATGCAGCCGCTAATTTCAACATTGTCAATCAAATTGATGACCAGTGTGCTTCACTTTCCTCTGCAGAGGTTTAGTATGTAGGGAATTTCATTTAGAAGTATTCGTTTATCTGGAGAATGTTAAACTCACATTGGGGCAAGTACCTGAAGCGTCATGGGGCCAAGGAGAAAGCGAGAAGAGAAGCCTCTACTAAATAACGTACTGTTCCGTGGTCAATAGCCCCTTTAGTGGTCTTGGATAATTAATCAAAATGCGGAGGAATTTGCCAAAAATAAGGATGAATTTCACATTAAACTGAAGACAAAAGTGACGTGTAAAGGTTTTTGTGGGTTTTGATGTGGCAAAGCATTTTACGAGGTCGTTTTATAAGCCGCGATTCTAGCTCTAATATAACGCTAACATTCACTGTTTTATATTTTTTGATTTTAATACTACCAAAGTCCTTTCATACAGGCGATCTGTGCTGCAGGCTTAATTGATTAAACTGACTGACAATTATCTATTGCTATGGTATCCTTTAACATGAGAAGCAGCGCAAATCGCCAGTGTGAACCATTGGTGTGAAGCAATGGTGTGAATTTAGATGCTACTTGCAGGAAATTTGCCTGCTATCTTATGACAAGTACGTCAGAAAAAAGCTATTCACCGTATAGACTATAATTATTCAAATAATCTCGAGTTCCTGAAACTAACATAATCTATCTATAGTGCCTAGCGCTTATGTTCAAACATGGGTAGAACATTTTGTAGCGTGAATAAATGTTCCCCCAAATGAATCCCCCCTTACACAACGCCTGCGGAGGAGAGTGAATGTGCTGTTCTTTGTAGGACTCTAGAAATACACAACTAGGTGCCGTGACCCCTCGCTTAAATGAAGTGGCACAATAAAATTTGCACATTGACATAAGTACAAATTTCAACTACTGGGCTTCTCCAAAAAAAACAAACGAAATAGAGATCACCAGACTATCATACTAGATACATGGAGTTAAACGATTTAGCTTTTACACAGCAAGCAAGAAGAATTATTCAGGTTTTCGGCATTTCTACTTAAAACTACAAAAAGTGACTGACTTTTCGAACAAGAATTGACAAATTCGGCTAACTTTTTACTTCGTTGATACCTGATTCAAACAATGTATAACTCACATGCCTAGTCACTACTGTTTCAAGCCCGGCGCACAGTGCTTAGCAAAATGTCATTCGTGGCTGTTGGCGTAAGCAAAAAACCAGGGCGCGGCATACTAGGGAAAAACCCTAGTATGCCGTGCACTTTTGTGAGTTTTCAGTCACTCGTGACGTGTGAGACAAACACGAGTGACTGAAAATTTACCAAAGTACACCGCACACCAGGGTTTTCTGCTCACGCCAACTGCAAATGACATTCTGCAAATCACATTTTGCTAAGCACATAGCTCCCGTGTGCGCCAGGCTGAGCAGAATAAGATAGATAAGATAGAGAGATGAAAATTTATTTAGACAGGCTTACTTCTTCAGCATAAGCTCTTTTCCACGAAGAGCGTGGAAATTTAAGAAAATACAAAAAATTAATAACTAATAAACATAGAATAGACAATAACATAATATTTATATACAAAAGTAGCATAGGTCTAAAGCAGGCTAGTGTCGGCAATCAACGCATTAAATGTATTCAAACAATATGCGGTTCTCAGATTGTGAGGTAATCCATTCCAGAGTTTTGCACCACAAAACCCAATACTTTTCTTTAAGTAATCAGTATTAGGTTTTGGTAAATACAGCCTGAGGTCATTGTTATGCAAATTGTAAATTTGCTGTGAATTTTCAAAGATTTCAATCAAAGAAACCGGTGCTTGCGAATGAGTAATTTTATACTTAAATTTTGCCTTTATGATCAATCTGCGTTCTTTTAGGGTTCTCCAACCCAAATCGGATAACGCTGCTTCAGATTGACCATGCTCATTTCTATAACCTAATATAACCCTTGCTGCTCTATTTTGTAGAGTCTGAATTCGGTTTGCTAACGCGACCCCAGCTGGGTCCCACACAAGGCAGCAGTAGTCAAAGTAGGGTTGGACCAAAGCATAATAGACTGATAGAAGCGAATCGCGAGAAACACAACTTTTTAATCTTTTGATTGCACCAATTCTTGACAACGCTTTTTTGCATACTTCCTCCACATGGCTATCCCAGGATAAAAATTGATCAATTTGAACACCGAATGATTTAGTTTTAGTTACTCGTTTAATGGGTACATTGTCTATCACAATGTTAAGTTCAGATGCAAGGTTATTAATATTATTATTATATGGACTACCCATTAATAAATATTCCGTCTTTGTAAGGTTGAGACATAGTTTGTTTGCTAATAGCCACTCCCTAAAATTGTCCAAGTCCAAGTTAAGTTTATATTCGATATTTTGTAATGATTTGCCAGAAGCAGTAAGGGTAGTATCATCTGCAAACATTTTAATCGTGGAATTTTCCACGCAATTTGGCAAATCATTCACGTATATTAGAAATAGCAGAGGCCCCAGTATAGAACCTTGAGGGATTCCGTAAAATTGATTTTCTTTGGACACGAAAAATGGCCATCTATACAGCACATTTGCACACGATTTATTAAATACGAGCTAAGTAAACCACAGTCCATATTTGAGTACCATTCAAGACAGAAGTAACTAAACATTAGAGTCATGTAAAAGAGTCATGTAGATAATTCTAAAGTTTAGTAATCTTTGTCATATCCGTTGCTACTGTAATCCGGAACAATAGTAGCTAGGCATGTGGTTTATGTAAAGTAGTTAATTGGGTATAGACAAGTGTTAGCCGAATTTGTCTACTGCTGGTCGAAATCTCACTCTTCCAGCGCTGAGCATGGTATGAAAAACGGAACAAAGTTATGTCCCAAATGGAAACTAAACGATTAAATTTTTACAATAGCAAGACAAAAGAGTGATTTAATTTTTGAGTGGTATCTGTTAAATTTCATAACAGCGAGAAATAAACAAGTATTCTTCGAATAGAATTGCCGAGCGAAATCACATTCTTCCAACTTTTACAATTGAAATCTTACTTAATATGCAAAGTTCATATTCGAAAGCAATAACTAGGGGAGTTAGTTTACTTCTAACACTTTCCAAAAGCAACACGGGTCCTCTACAAGCTTCTTGTTTCATAAACAATTTTGATCACGAATATCTTTTGTACATTTGTTGATTGAACCACGTTTGTAAGACTTCATACTGTTTGCACGAAGATGTAAATTTGGCATTTTGTACCATCTTAAATTCAAGTTTTCCATTTGCTATACGACTAACTGTGACTTCCTCTCATTGCTTCACAGTTCTTTTTTAATGACTAAGCTGTACCCAAATTTGTATAATTTTCCAGGTTTGTTTTTTCCTGTAAAGCTTTTAATTTTTTAAGGGGTTTTCATCTAATAGTTACCTGATGTTGAAAATAGCAAAATACTTTGCGAATACTTTTGTGCAAAATATGCGAATGTATGCTACGATTAAGCTTGCTGACGCGCTGGTATTAAAAGCTATATGAGAGAATAAAAGTTCTTTACCAGCCAATCACAATGTAGATTAATAGATACCAGTCCTTTCTTGGCGCAACGTGATTAGTTTGCTTCGTGACGAAATATAGCCAATCATGTTTGGTAGATTTATTTTCCACACGGAAAATTCCGCCGAGAGGAAAACGGGCTTTACAGAATGCGTCTAATACATAGCATCAGTTAGTCAGGAAGACTACATGAACAAATTACCAGAACGCTATTAACGACTTCATCTCCTCACAACAACAGCTTTGCGACCATGTAGCTTCAAAACTTTTGTAATACAATGTATTTCGCCGCGAGGCAAACCAATCACATTGCTAGACTTATTTTCCGCACAGGAATTCCGCCAGTGGAAAACAGGCTTACAACTGTAGAAAGCCAGCTGGAGTGGGCAGCTCAGATTTAAATAAGAATCCCACGTATGCTGAATATTTCAAATCAAATGTTATGAATGGAATCAGTGGTTAGATGGACAACTATAGTTTCATTTAAAAACTATCACCAGTTTCTGTTTCGTAACTGACAAAACATATAAACATGATTTCTATTTTGAGCATATACTGCCGTTTACTGAGCTAAACGCGCTTCAACACAACCGGTTACTTGAAGAGTATTTAATTTATTTATATATTGGTAACGTTTTAGCAACTTTCGAAGCTGCATTAAGAGATAAAGCTGAGAAAAGGGTAAATTCGTATATCCGTGATTCGATATTTATATTTTCTAACTTTTTATACTACACACCTATCTGTTCCGTAATGTTAATTGTGTTTCCATCTCCAAGAACGACGTATTTTGAACCTTCCGTAGACACATTGTAAACAGCCTTGGAATCTTTCTTGTCTTCCATATTTTACTCTTTAAAGTAGAGTTGAAATATCTTGTTGGAGTTTGCCTTTACGAGTTCTTCAGCTGTATTCCAGACAGACCTATGGCGACACATGTTAGTAATGTTACGAAGAGCGAGTGATTTTCAGTGACGTGAAAGAATATGATGCATACTTTTAATGCAGAATAACATGATAATTTTCAACTATATTTGCCGAAATATTTCTTGCACGCTTCCTTCAGCCTTCACGAGAAAAATTGCCGAAGATGAAGCGTTGCTTCGATAACTCGACTTTGCCATACTAAGTATACTTGACAAATGATTACTCTAAATATTTCAAGTTCTTCTTACACATGTCCAGCGGGCTAATCCATAGAAAATCTCTCAAACATGAAATATTACAAAGCCACGAGCAAGTTTTCTTGACAGTGCGAGATGTCAAGTGCATTGGCAATTTGTTTTGTGACTTAAGAAATATTAGTGGTCAACTTGTTCTTGTCAGGAAAAACGTTTCCGCGAATTTTAAATATTCATGCGGTTATTTTGTACTCCAGTTTCTCGGAATAATCGACTTTCAATATTACCTATTTAGGAGTTTGCAGGAATTTTTATTTACTTCAGTGATTTCAGTCGATTATCATAAACTTTACGTATAGCTGACCTTCCAAATAAAATATGAAACGAACTATTCAAAAATTTTTTATCAAATAAATCTTGAGAGCAAAGCTTTATTCTCGGTGGGAGGGATAGCAAAGAAAATAATCACATTCGCCTTACTTCAATTTCAGTCAGATTTCGCTGTCCCCATCCGCATGCTAAACTCCCCAAAACACGCTTATTATATGTAGTATTAGGGCAGATTCGTCCAAAAATCAAAATGATGCTACAATTTTGTTAATCTTTGATCTGAAATGAACTTGAATGATTCAGCGAATTATGAAGTTCGCGCGTTTTCGTTCTATTAAATATGTACTAGCAATCACTATTTAACGTTTACCTGCGCCAACAGCCAATCTTTCCCAAAGCAGAAACTGAAATTACTCAGATGACTTGTTTGTGTAGCGCTATTTCCGAAGTACGCCACAATCACTTTAAACAATACTAGGATCAGGAATACTAAGAAATACTAATATTTAGTCAGGAAGCAGGCCAGGAAGAAGCCTGGTCAGGAAGAGTTCATTCAACGAAATTGAACACCGCGACACTCGGTCAACCGTACTCCGTTGCCATGGCATAACACTCAGCGGTGGCACTACATGAACAAAATACAGAATTGTGCAAATCAAATTACATGCACCCTTGTGAACCTATGACTGCATGTGACAATATTTGATATTGTTTTAGTTTCGATTCTACCTTGACGGACAATAAAATGAAATCAAAAGCGCGCCGTGTAGTCAGTCCGGCGGATATACATTCATTTTTGGGAAAACCATGCACTTTGTGTAGAAAGCTCTAAATTTGGCACAGATGTAGCTCTTGATGAGGCGAAAAAAACCTGGATATGCAGGCAAATATAAGAATTCAGATTACAGCAGTGAAGGGACCCATTTTCCATGACAGTGAAGCAGAAAACCGAAAGTGTTGTAAACATAGTTACGAAACATGAACTTGTATCTCGCTTTTAATCATAGTCATTAGGTAACGCGGTCTGTGTAAACGAAATGTATCACCTTTGTATTTATAGTCATTAATGTCAGTAGTTGATATATTATTTCAAAATAGCATGTCGCTGCACGTAATCTAAGTTCTACATAACTAGTCTGTATTTTAGTTGTGAGCCAGTGGTGGTAGGGAGGGTTTGGTGTACCAACTTTCCTGTTCCAACTGCCAGTGTAAACTTTATTGTGTGATGGTCTGATTAAAAGGTATTTTTATATTTTAATTTGTGGCGATAGTTGGTACCAAAAGATCCCAAGAACGTCGCTAAGGTAGAGCTAATCCTCAGCAACAGGGCCGGATTAACATTTCGAGGAGGCCGTGGCATAATTATCAGTGCGGAGCGCTTGCCCTACCCCCCCCCTCCCCTCACTGTCCCCTAAAACCCAAAATGCAGTAATATTCAGATGCAAAAAATCCGTATTGAAGTTCAAACGATAAAACGGTTGCTTTCGCTATGTGTTAAAAAAAAGAAAAGTTACGCCAGTAAGTTGAATGTAAATCCAACCAAGTTTGTATACTGTAGTAAAAACATTTTAAATCATTATATATAATATACAGGGTTAAAAGTAAACGTCGAACTCAGTAAACAACATAATAATAGACATTAATCGCTGACATGAGCATTTTCACTCCGCAGACCGATAAAAACGTTGTGCTTACGGGGTTCTTTAAGAACAAAATCAGGGATGACAAATCAATATTACGCAGACATTGTTTCCGATATTGAGCAGAATGATCGAAGTTGATATTTTATTAAATCGGCTGGTGACCGTGGGAGAAAACACTTCTGATATATTTGGCCCTTTGCTTAGTACTTAAGGTGGCTCCCTACAGTTATGTATGAAAGGGACTAGTGACAAGCAAACCTAGCGAGGACAACACGAAACGAGC
>JAOBYK010517565.1:0-32587 GCA_025434845.1 Phenganax subtilis
TTACAAAAATGATTACTAGTCTCCCACACGGCAATCTTGTAAAACAGTATGCAAGCCTTTATAATTTGTAGTACAATAGTAACCTGTAGTTAGTTAATTAGTGTAGTTTTTTAATGTATTTAGTACTGAAGATTTTACCATGTTTAAATAAAGAGTGATTATGATTATGATTATGATTATTATGACTCCGCTGGAAAGAAATAATAACGTAGCGTGTCAGCAAAAATTTCGATACGGTGTTGTTGACGTTCACACTCGCTAAAATTGTAGTAAAAGTGCTTCCCTAAAAATTCCATAGCTACATTCGCAGATGAACCGAGCTACCCATGTTTGTTTTCGAAATTATGTTCCAAACTAAGTCTGACTACTTAAGTGTCAAGATATAGACGGTACCGTGTTCGCACACTACCGCAAAGCGTTCTGTTTTTCCTGTTGCTCCCTTTGGAAACCGTGCTCAGAGTGTGACGGCAGAAGTGACGCTTTGAAACCAAATTTGCCCCTGCATATTGTCAACACGACGGGCAACTGTGACTTCTTTCTGCCGTTTCCATAATGTACCGGCGTAGCGTGAACGTAGTCTAAATCTTACATCTACTATTGGTCCTCAAAACGTTTCAATAGCGTTGCATTGCGCCATTTTTTTGAAATGCGACAAGGTCTAGTCTGTTTTCGTGGCAAGTATCTCGAGCTCATTAAGCCGACGTTCAAACAACTGACCTTAAACATCATTATTATATAGTTTAATATTTTTATTTCATTTTTATTCGATAGTTTATTAAATTTAATACTCTATTTACTCTTTGCAGTTAAAACATCTGAGTTACATGGTGTAAAAACAATATCGTTAAGCTCCTTGTCAATTTACCTTAAAGGAGGAAACCAGAGTATCGGGAGAGGACTTGCGACTCTCCACACAGACTGTCGGAGTAAGGTTAGGTTAAAACGCAGATACGGATGGACGGGCCGACGGATGAATAGACAGACCGACGGACGGACGGACGAATGAAAACTATTTTCTCCTAAAACGTGCATGTAAACTCATATCCGCGTTTTATCCTCTGGCAAAACACGTGGATGAAGCATAAAAACGATGAAACGGCTAATCTAAAGTCATATACACGTTTTATCCTCTGGCATAAAACGCGGATGAAGTTCAATAACGGCGAATTGGCTCGTCTGGAAGACGGTTTTCAGTGGTTTTATCTTGTGGCATAAAACGCCAATAGCCAGTGCTTTTATTATTAATTCGGCTCAATTTGAGTTTGGCATTTGATACTATTGACGGCCTTTCACTGTCACATCAATTGGACTTCAGTTTGGGAAGTAACAATCTTGGCCTTTACTGAATTTAATCTTTGCTATTAACACATTTGTAAAGGAATATTTTACTATGTATGCGAAATTAGAATGTTTAGTATGGCAAAATTAGTGAGCGCTAATCCTGTTTTCTACTAGACAGAGTTTTCCGTTAGCAAAAAAAAACGTAGCAACGTAATTGGTTGGCAATATATATTGCTAACCAATCAAGTTTGATAGCAATATATATGTTAGCAACATATTGCTAGCCAATAAGTTTCGTACATTCACTTTCCGCCTAGCGGAAAACAGGCTTTAGAAGACAAAGCGAATTGCAGATAAAGATTTATAATATATGATTACCCCGTCTCAATTTGATTTCACTTGGACGATTTCATAAGAATGATCTATTTTCTACTAGACCTGTTTTCTACTAGCAATACATTTCGCGCAAAGCGAATGCTTGTAGCATTCAAATTGAAGGTATTGATTGAAAACTAATTAGTTCCAGCTGAAAGCTCATGAGACAGGAGTAACAGTTGCAAATTAGCTTTCCCTAAACCAAAAACTAATGTTCCAAAAAGAAGTATTTGCTGCATCGAAAAGAGCAAAAGTGGAATGAATTGTCAAATAATATAACCGAAAATAACGATGAAATATCTTTGTCAGCGTTTATGAAGCGCATTGAAACTTTTCCATCAACTCTACAATATTGCATTCCATAACTGGGTTATCTTGTAAATACTGTTAGGCCGTGGGATGTACATCCAAAAGATGCATAGAAAACAAATTCCGTTGCACCCCTCGTGAAACTACATAAATTTCGCGTGAATCAATAGATAGAAACTTACTTTATCAGAATCCGTTGCTCCCAAAGTGAAACAGGTGCACAATTCAGAGAAATGTTGCTCCAAAGTTTGCTACTTTCGCGCTTTGAAACATTCAAACCGCCATTGTTTCGGTAGCAACTACGCATGCGCCTTTCAGCTAAACTCAGACTGCGCACGCACAAATAGGAAATATGGATGTTTCCTTTGGGTTTTCCCCAATTTCTGTCGAACAAAAACAAAATAACATCACATAACAGAACTCAAACCTTGTGATATTTGGAAGGAAATACACACATATTTAATGTCGTTTGCAGTGCAATGTGATTTTGCTATGCTAAACCGCTTCAATTCATTGGCCATTACAGCAAAATACCGTCTTAATGTTTCATTTTACCTCAACATACTCATTCAGTACATATAGTTGTGTCAGATCCTGTACAATTTATACGATCAAGGGAAAAATTGTATATTTCGCTAAACTGAAGCATTGGCCATATGTAAAAACAACATTGTCGGGGATATATTTATGATTTTTTTTAATGTTCTCTCATATGTTTTCCTGGAACTGGCTGTTCCAGGGATGAATAGCGTTGTCCACTGGGTAATGTGTAGTGATCACTGGTTGTGAATTGTAGCAGCTTTCATAAAATTTGCCATTGATTGCTGCAGGAAAAAACTACGATTAGTATCTCCAGGTTAAAGTCTCAAATACTGGTATCGATGACCAATATGGAAATTTCGCAATTCTTCGTCCAATTTCAAACTTCACTATCCGCTAGCCAACACAATCAAAGTTTTGAACAACTAGCCCCTGACTCAAAACGAATGTGCAAAATGGTTGGTGGAAAACTGTTTCTCCGTTTACCCGACGCTGTTATAAGACTATATGATATCTGAAACATTGGCAAGACAAATGGAATCATAAGTATTTTGCGCAACAGTGCTTCCCAGTTTTGCCGGGCTTTAAGCGATGTTTCTATATATTCCTGTGAAATGCTCTGCTGGATTATGCTTGGCGCTTCACAAATTGTGTGGTCCATAGTATTAGTTTATAATGCATGGAGGCCAGTCTTGGATTTGGACCAATTTTTGGAGATAGCGGCGAAAAGAAAAAGAAGGAACTTTAGCTCCAAAACTGTGACTTCTCTCGACGAATCTCATGTGAAAGGGAGTCAGTAGAAACAAGACAAAAAAGTACTCGTCAGTCTGATGCTCATAAAACACTGCCTAACATAAATTTGCATGTACCCCGATAGGAGGCTATGCATTATTTGTGGAAGAAATGCCTCATGGTTCTCACTATACAAGGTATGGTCATTTTAATACTAGTACAATGAGCACAACATTCTCGGGTTTAGCTTCAACTATCTTGAATAGTGATCAATTAATTTATTTGAGTAAACTATTTGCAGATAGTTGATTAATTTGATTTAACACAAAGTAACTGAGCAGAGAGGGAGAACGGCCACACTCAGTTGGAACAAACAATTGATGCTGGTTTTCTATGCCGAGCTGCACAGCAACTTGGAGAAAGATAGAGAATACTCGTGCAAATCTGGGGGAAGGCTGTACATAGCATAGAGATCCACTATCACAAATGTTTGGTGCTGCAATTACACAAAATTCTTCACCATTGTGGATTTATATTTTCTCCTTTCTATGATGAATGTCGTGTTTGTACCTGGGACATGTTCCTTTCACAGTAAAAGGTTATTCACTGATACCGTCCAGCTTCATCAGTTGGAATAGATGGTTGGGAAATATAGATAGAACGCACAAATTGGTCCCAATCCAAGACTGGTGTCCATACAATATGGAACGCACAATTAAAGAAGCGCCAAGCATATTACACGGAGATTGTCTAGGGATAAAGCCCGGGACAAACTGGGAAACACTGTTGCGTAAAGGTAGTTGTCATCCTACTAGTCTTAGCAATATTTTGGATATCATATTGCCTTACCCGCGGCGGCAAACGGAGAAATAGTTTTTCACCAACTCTTTTCATAATGTGTTTATGACTTGCTTTCGCTGTCCACTAAGAAAGTGCGAGTCCAGGGCGGATATTCCAAACTTTAAAAGCGCTATCCATCGGATAGTGAATTTTCAATCTTCATAAAATTGGACGAGAAATTCCGAAATTTTCACATTGGTCAACGATATCAATATTACAGACTTTAATGTATGGATACTGATTCCAGATTTATGCCACAACGATCAATGGAAAATTTTATGAAGGCTACAAAAAACCACTATCCCGTGGACAACGCTAGTCTTGTTTCAAACAACCGGCTCCGAAAATACATTTGAGCGAGCATTGAAAAAATCATAAATATATCCCCGTCAATGTTGTTTTTACATATGGCCAATGCTTCAGTTTAGCGAAATATACAGTTTTTCCCTTGATCGTGTAAATTGTGCAGGATCTGACACAAATATATGTACTGCATCATGAGTATGTTGAGGTAAAATGAAACATTAAGACGGAATTTTGATGTAATAGCCAATGAATTGAAGCGGTTTAGCCATAGCAAAATCACATGGCGCTGCAAACAACATTTAATATGCGTGTATTTCCTTGCAAATATCACAAGGTTTGAGTTCTGTTATGTGATGTTATTTTGTTTTTGTTCGACAGAAATCGGGGAAAACCCAGAGGGAAAATCCATATTTCCTATTTGCGCGTGCGCAGTCTGAGTTTAGCTGAAAGGCGCATGCGTAGTTGCTACCGAAACAATGGCGGTTTGAATGTTTCAAAGCGCGAAAGTAGCAAACTTTGGAGCAACATTTCTCTGAATTGTGCACCTGTTTCACTTTGGGAGCAACGGATTCTGATAAAGTAAGTTTTTATCTATTGATTCACGCGAAATTTATGTAGTTTCACGAGCAGGGACGGATCCAGGATATATCGTGGGTAGTTTCCAAATGCACCGCTCACGAGGTGCCCCCATGGTTGGCGCCGAGCGTGAAAATTTTTTAAAGTTAGACTCCTAGATCATCAGAAACGACATTTTTGGGGGCTTACCTCCCTTTTTTCGTGGGGACCATGTATTCGGTTATTTTGAGACTTCATGACCCTCTTTGTCAGTGAGCTATTGAAAGCAGTCAAGTCACCAGAACATTGGATCTATGCAATCTTCAATCAATAAACGTATACATACTTTCTTGTTCACGATTAAACCTTCAACGAACAGAAATTTTGGTTTGAAAATAGTGATTACTGAGGGGAAATTTGGACATGGATTTATAGTCAATTTTAAATAAAGCTAGAGTGGTAATTTTTTGGAAGGGGGAAACAACCCCCTTGTCCTACTTCGTATATCCCTGTCTAAGTTGGCACAAATGAAATTCCATGAAAAAGGTCTGTTTTTCTTTAATCAATATATACCAATATACTGTGTTAGGTTGGCATGAGCTACATTGCAGTCATTTGTTATACTCTGAGTTCAACTAGACAGGCATTTTCTCATCACCATCATAACATTGTTAATGACGTTCATCCATTAACAGTTCCAAATCAGGTACAACTTCCAAAGTCATTGTTTTAATAGCTTGCCCAGTTGTACCTTCATTACAATTTTATTAGCCAACAACTGGAATTTGAAGCATCGACACATTTGATTGCAATGATTGGACTTTCATTGTTCAAAATATTAGCAGCTTTTTCTGCAAGAATGCTAAAATGTTTGCTCTTTTCTATTTCTCTGGACAACTTGTCCAATTTGTATTTGCCAACACTTGCAATCATCTCACTTTGGACTGTGTTGAAAGTATTTCTTGCACTTCGAGCAGCATTTTTGAGATGTTGTACAGTTTGATAACCACTGCTAACTTGAAATTGCAGTAGAACCCAAGACTTACTTTTCGTGAATGAAGTTGCTCGGCTAGACCACCATCTTGGTGACCTGTAGGGGCAATGTTGTTGTTACAGCAAAGACTAAGTATCTCTAAAAAGGACCATAGGATTTTGTGATTCACTAGTACCAATCTGTTGCCGCGATAGAGACTTCACGAGTTTGTCGACAGTTGCACCACATAGAAAAACTTCAAGTTAGCCAGCCAAGAGCACAGTTGAAGCCAGGACGATTGAATTTTTGTGCTATAAATTTCATTTCTACACCAGACGGGAATTCAAATAACTGATTGCCACCAGGGGCCGATTGTTCAAAGCTGGTTAGCGTTCACCCTGGGTTAACGAAAAGTTTGAAGCAAAATTTTTAACCGCTTGTTTGCTAACTTGACAAAATTTTTCCACAAAGCTAATCTATGTAAAAAGAAGCCTTTATTTGCAAAGTCTTGAAACAAATGGATATACAGAAACGCACAAACCAAATAGCTGGTTAAATTTTAACCCAGATTTAACGCTAACCCAGCTTTGAACAACCGGCCCCAGGACTCCATACATTTTGAGTGAAATGAAGCTTCTCAACATAGGCGAACATTCTCACATCGTTAAATACCACACCACTATCACAGAAAGAGCAATATGTCTTGGAAAATATGGGCTGTTCATTTCCACTCAAGCACAGAAAGGAAACGTAGCTTAAATTAGTATTCATGCAAAATCAGTCCCTTAAACCAACCGTAAATCTAATAAAATTCAGAAAAATCACTTGCTTTCTTCTCAATCTTAGTTCGAACGTAGCAATCAGTGAAATTTCACTTATCAAACAGCGTGCCGTCACCAAAGAACACAATAATAGAACGTCCATTGCAACACAACGACCTGAGGGGGGTAGGCTTGCCTTTTATACTTTTCTTGGTTGTTTCCTCAGTAGTTTCCGGCCAATCAGCGATCGAGCTCAGTAGTTTCCAACGCTGATCTCACCACATATAGGAGCGCTCAGTAGTTTCCAAATAGTTTCCTTGGTAGTTTCCAGCTTCCACTAAGTAGTTTCCAGATTTTGGTAACTTGAACGCACTTTCATCAAGAAAAGGATAATTCCGAGCAAGAAAAGGAGTCAAGCTCGTACACAAACGCATATATTTGGGAAAAATTTGAAAAATAGTACACCTAAATGGCTAGAAATGAGGCATTTTAAAAGTATATGTCGTAGTAGATTTACTTTGGCAAACTATGTTAAATTATGCTGTTTTGAAGAAAAAACATTCCTCATTTTTCAGTAGTTTCCAGAACCTACGTAAACTACCCTAGATCCGCCCCTGACGAGGGTAGCAACGGAATTGCATCACGGCCTATGTATATTAAACATCGTTTTAGTTTAGTTTGTAAATATAGTTTAGTTACACAGCCCTTTTAAAATCAGAGTGTATATATTTTTCTGAATACGCTACCGTGTTTAAATAAATTTATTGAAGATTACATACTAAAGACAGAGCAAATAAATCGCTCCTTGCGAAAAAGCTTACCACCGAAAAACCGTTTTCCAGACAAGCCAATTTTCAGTTTCTATTCTTCATCTACATTTTATGCCAGTGGATAAAACGTGGATTTGACTTGAGATGCGCGTTCCGAAGAAAATAGTTTTCATGCGTCCGTCTGTCCGTCAGTCAGTTTACTCATCCATCCGCTCGTCCGTATTCGCGTTTCAACATAACCCCGCCGAGAAGTCGAGATATTTTTTCTTATGAGAGAGTTGTGTCCGCGCAGAAGCGAACCCAAACCCTTATAGGTGGATGGCTCTTGTCCTTGCGACTGCACCACCAAAGTTTGAATATCTTGCTGATGAATAGTTTCTTAACTTTTTGTACAAAGTCTTCAACACCATAACTCTGAATTATTGTAGTATTCATACATCGAACGTATCGAGTAAATGAATGGATATGTACGGGAATATTTAATGCAGGTTCATCCATCTCAGGAAACAATGGACGTGGTAACCATCGCATTTTCTAATTTGAAATTGAAAATAGCTAACAGCTGTGAGTGCAGCTGTTCATTTAAAAACATTTATTTACCTTAATTACTTTCTTCCGTGGTGCTAATGGCTCGTTTCTCCTATTGCATTACCTAAATATAACTATGATACTTTGCAAGAATTTTCTTCAGTATATAATTGCGCGTCTAACAGCGCACTAGTAGTTGTATTTAGAATATCCAGGATTTGGCATCAACAAAAATAGATCAACTAGTCCTTGCCATCCCTTTATTAATCCTACCTTGTTGGAGTTTGTCTGTACATGATAAACTAAGTTTACTTATTTGTTTAATTATTTATACACTTTAACTGTGACACGTAACACCACCTTACATTACCCGCTCAAAACAAAATGTACATAATGAAAGAACTACATGACCATGGCTGGGTGGCTACAAAAGCATTTAGCCAATTACTGTGGGCCAGGCATAAAATTATACTCCCATAGCAGGGAGATGCCAATTTTTTTTCATTGAAGAAATAGTTGTATTGTTCTAAAGTGTTTTCACACCATATAATGGGACAATAAAAGTTTAATATCTTTTTTATAATTTTTATACACGTAATCAGCATATATATTGCCCATAAAGCTGTGCATTGTTAGAGTTGGATACTTGAGGTTTGTAATAGCTGGGCTCTATCTCAGGTATACCTCCAATAATAAGGATGATTCAGCCACCATGCTTAACTCTCAATTAAGTCCCTTTTACACGACCAAATTTTCATTGACAAATTTCATTTGTGAAATATTTTTTGACCTTATAAATTAGGAATTTTCAACAAATTTAATTTGAAAAGTGCATTTGTTCAAAAGCTGGGTTGTTGTCAAATCAAATTTTGCTGAAAATTCCTAATATACACAGTCAAAAGTATTTCACAAACGAAATTTCTCAAAGAAAATTTGATCGTGTAAAAGGGGCTTTAAGATGCAGTCGTAACACATACTTTATCTACGCAAGATATTGTATACTAGCGCTTTACTGGTTTTAAAAGGGATGGACTCTCCTCCACAGTTGTATCATTGTTGTATACATGCAGAATATTTTATGTGAAATATAGACCACTAGACTTTTAGTCGGGGAAGGCAACAAAAATTGGTTGTATATATATTAAAAACGTGTATATATATTAATCGTGTATCAAGGCGTGACGTGACAACCACGCGCGCATAGTCGTGTACGAAAGTGCTTTTCAAATTATAGGATATTTAAGCATTTTTAAAAAAGATATTCGAACAAATCGTTGAAATTAACGCTAGATAAGACCTCAGTGGACAGGATTTGAAGGCTTGCGTACCAATTCTATTAATTTCAAGGCTATTGAATTGTGCTTTTTGTTGTTTGTTTTGTCAATATACATTGCACTTACTAAAAAGACCGTTGTTCTATGCGTCATCGATGACGTTTCCAAGAAGTATGCTGACGAGAGAGTATAATTTTAAACAGCATACACGTGCGTTATTATATAATGGAAGGATTTGAGTTACTCGCCAATTTACACTGATATTTTGAATGGAAAAACGACCAGAATTAGATGTATTATGCTCTTTGTGAAAATTCTCTGGCTATGTTTAAAAGCAAAGCCTAAGTATCTTCATATGGAAAACACTTTTAATGGGACTGTTATTAACTCTGAACTTGCTGTTTTACCGGATAAAGTGTGTTGTGTTTGGATTTCAACTCGCGATTGTTGCCACAGGAAATTAAACTATACCCGTAACAATCACTACGGATTCGAGCTACTAACGGATCATGAATTTCATCACGTTATCTTATGTATTTTACTGGCTGGTGATGTAGCAACGAATCCCGGTCCTTTCCTTTACTTAACGAACGGCAGCAACAAAAACCTCAGTGCCTTAAAAGTCCTTTATTTGAATGCTCGAAGTTTAAAATCCTTCATTTCCATAGACGACTATCCTACTAATAAAGTGTGTAATATCACTTTACTTCAACACTTAGTTTACAGCAGCAGTTACGAAGTTATATGTACTTCTGAAACTTGGTTAAATGACAGTATCCGCGACACAGAACTGCTTCCAGGTTTCACTATTTTTCTCCGAGACAGAATGGGGAAAATTGGCGGTCGTGTCCTTGTTGCCGTGAGAGAGAATTTGCCAGCATCTTTACGTTATGCCCTAGAGAAAGACGGTGTTGAACTAATTGTTATACAACTCAGTATAGTCCACAATAAACCAGTCGTCATTTACCTGTATTATCGTCCTCCTGGCTCTTCTTCTGATGGACTAAATGTTTTAAACAACTCTTTGTAAAGTAACCCAGAATCAACTTACATTGTGTTGGTCGGAGAAATTACTCTTCCTTCAATATCCTGGTCGCACAATCAATCAACTTCTGTTGACAGTGGATCTGCGGGTCGTGAGCTCCTTTGGGAACTGATAAGTGATAATTTTCTAGAACAATTTCTGAAAGGACCAACTCACGTCGCAGGTTATTAACTTGGCCTGTTGTTCTGTAGTTGCACTGAGACATTATCCGGCGTATCAACTTTATCTCTTGATGAACATAACTTCCCTACTGACCACTACATCATTGAATTCTGTACAGTAGTGTGGATATGCCGGTTCTGGCGCATTTCGCCCACGCTCCCTTTTATGCAAATGAGCTAGCACCTGTCAATCCTTTCATGCGCCAAATGAAAAAATGGAACTTTTTGCAAAGACTAAAAGCTATATATAAAGAAGCAATGAACACACAAGCTAATTTGCATAATAGGTCTGTACCCAACCTCATTTGCATAAAAAAATTCAACGTAAATATACAGCAAAGTGAAAATGAGCACAAACTAACGCTAAAAAATTGATTTCCAAAAACAAAAAACCGAAGGAAAAAGTAGAGATGAACACAAACAGCAAAGACTATATAGATTATACTACAAGCACAGAGCAGGCGCAAAGCGCCCTTGCACCAAATGAAAAAATTAAACTTTTTGCAAAAACTCATTACCTATATATAAAGAAGCAATGAACCAGAATCAAAATCAAACACAAAATTTAAATATAATAAATATGAATAGGTCGACGACCAGCGTTCTGCCTTTCAAAGATGTAGATTTACAGAAAACTTTAAAAAATTGATTTCTAAAATCGAAAAACCTACAGAAAAAGTAGAGATGAGCACAAACCAAAATCGAGCCAAAAATAATAACAATACTACGGATGCACGAAATCAAGAAATGAAACTTTTTGAAAAAAACTCAAAACCTACCACAGATATCATAAATACACTAGATAGCGCATCTCCCTTGTGAAAAGTGAAGCCGAAAATTTCAGCGGTTTCCCGTGGGTTTCCCCAATGAGCATAGCTGGCGGCCATATTGGAAGGCCCCACTCTTAAATGAACGCTGCATAAAATACTTATTATTTTCAACTTTTCAATGTTTGAAAGCTTAGTTGAAATAGGTTATACACGAAATTACCGTTATTCAGAAGTAATTGCGATCAAGAGGCAAAATAAGCAATTTTGATCGTCTTCGAGTAGCGATTTAATGCAAGAAGGACGAAAAAAACTATTGAAAGTGTCTGTCGATATATTTCCCAGCTACATGTGAATTTCAGCTGTCAAGTGCGAAGCAACTTTAAGGTTAAGTCATTTCTACAGTGACAAATGATATGGTACGTTGGTATACTGGATCTTAAAACCAAACTTTTGACTGTACAAATTTAAAGTAATTAGCCCACACTCTGACAAAATAGAATATACTGCAGATAAAAGGACTGAGTTGCAACTCAGATATTTCGCCTTCAATGCACAAATGCCTTGAACATGTGGCAGTAGTTGCAAAGCTTTAATTTGCTATTTTAAGCCTTTTTTTCAGTGTAGACCTGTTTCATGCAGGCATAGCACTAGAAATGTATAGGCATAAAAGTGAATACTGATAATTCAACCACTCTTGGAAAAATGTCAAATAAGTACATAATCATGCTATCCACATTATCTATCAGTCAATCATTCAATTTGTTACATGAATGAGTAGGAATACATGCTATTAATTTCATTATATGCAGATAATTACAATAGCATGACATGTTGTTAAAGCAAAAATCTCAAGACTCACAAATACCATCTTGATAGTGACTTATGAGGACAGTGTAGAGAATAGGAGAAAAGTACATGCATGACCACTTTGGGTAAAAACATTAAAGAGTTCCATTGCCACCTTTTAGGATCAGATGTAGTCTAATCATTGCAACTCTACATGCCAACCCATGTAGACTGTCAGTAAAACGCTGAAGGCAAAGTAACTTCCCTGGACACTTTAAAAACTGTAAATTTTTAGTAAAATGTTTAAGGTAAAGAAACTTCGAAGAGCAGCAGAATTACCACTGACAGTAAGCCTTTAGTAAAATGTTCAGGGAAAAGGATCTTCCAACAGCAGCAGATAGTAGACTAAGTCTTTACTAAAGTGTTTAAGCCAAAGAATCTTTGAATGCAAACATAACACAGGATAGTCTTTTGTAACATGCTCAAGACAAAATAGCTATGGATGGCTATGCATAAATACTACAATAATTTCCAAATTTTAGACAAAATGTATTTTTTTAAAGTCACTTACAACTATATGACAGCAATGCAATATACAGTTAATCTTTTATGAGGAAACAATCATGCAGCCATCAAAGCTTAAACCTAATACTTCATACAGTGATTAGAGCATGAAACTAATACTGCACTGGATTTTAGAACTTATCTATATATTGCATAGATACATTAAATGTTTAGGACTAGCGCACAGAATCTGCCTTCAGTCTTCGACAGGTCTCCGAACATGAATCTTTGCTCATGGGTCAGGAAACTAGAACATAACGTATATAGCTACGTGTATCATTCCGCAAATCCCACGTTTAGTTATTTTATTCACCCTTCCAATTTTTGTGCTGCCCATACAAAGTTTTCCAAGCCATTGAATTGTAACTTATTTATACTGGTGATCTTTACATCGGTAAACAATGGATAGATGAAGTATTCATGATTCCTTCTACATGATTGATCCAGAGATTCATCAACTACGTCCCATATCATGCCAAAAGGGCAATGAAACAGTACGTCCATTACTTATTCTGAGTTATTCATATAAGACTCCATGGGAAAATGCTCATCACTAAAGACATTAACTTTTTCTGACAACTACCGAGCAAAATGATAGATATATACGCAATAATCAGTTATTCCCGCTTTTGGCACGGAACACAAACATTGCTATTTCAAGAAAAATAAAATAATTTGCTCTTACCTCTTCGATGCCAATGAAGTTTCATTGAAGTGCCATCACCCACAGCAAGTTTCTAGCTTACAACACGAAAATCGACGCAGAAAATCCAAATTTATTGCCCATATTTCATTCATACCAAATATACACACGTGCATATTCATTGGAAATCGCTGGATAGTATACTTTAAAAAAAGGTTTCTGCGAGGAGTGTGGGACGAGTTAGGCAATATCTTCCGAAATAAGCAACGAGCATCGCACGACCGCAGGAGTGATGAGTATTGTATTAATGTTAGTGGTGGGCGATACTGGGATTAGTAACTTCGATACGATACGGGCTACTTTTGCCTCGATACCACTGTTTCGATACGATATTCGGTACCGATACTCAAAATCGTATATAAAATTTATACTAAAACTTTACATAGTAAAAACGACTCTAAATAATAATTTTTAACTGGAGTATATACATACATGGGATTAAAAGTTTGTGTTCAAATATGTCAATTTAATTTTTGAAAGAATTAAATGTTTTGGTTTAGAAAGAGAAACATATTAACATTTTTTGGCTTCAAGCAACTTCGTTTATGCGAAACCAACTCTCCAGCTTTTGAAAAGAGTCTTTCCGAGGGGACAGAAGTAGCTGTTATGCATAAATACTTCTTAGCCAACTTGCTCATACTTGGGTAATACCTGTTATTTTCAAGGCACCACTTCAGTGGGTTGTCTTCTCTCTTGACTAATGTATCATCAAAATATCGCGTAATTTCGAATGTAGCATTAGCTCTAACACTCCTCTCATTTGATGAAATTGACGCTCTCAAATCAAATTCCTGCCGTAATACATTATCGCTAGTAGTAGTAGTTGGCTGTGCCTGTGGTGTACCATCTTCAACTTCACCCGACATATGTTCTTGATGCCCTGCGGAAGATGTTAATTCCTGAACTAATGACTGGACACTTTGTGCTTCTGCACGATTTTGAAATGCAACCTTCTTTAGACGAGGATCAAGCAGTGTGGACTTAGCCAAAGTTTCGTGTCCTTCTATGTTCACAAAACGACGCTGCATTTGACTAATCAATTCTTGTCTTAAAAGCATTTGTAAAGCATTTTTCATTGTGAGTAGTTGCAGAGATCTTGACATTGGGATTATTTTTGAAACAGACACGAACTTGGCAGCACTTATCTCTGTTGTGTCAGCTTCATAAGGTCTCAAAATTTCAACTACTTTATTGAGTAAGTCTACATGATCTTCCGAAAGCCACATCTCACTCTTGCTGCTAAAACAGAGGGTACTGGTAACTGCGTCATGCTGTTCCATGATCCTTTCAAACATATAAAATGTTGAGTTCCATCTTGTATCGACATCTTAAATCAGCTTTTTTTCTGGCATGTCCAGCTGTTTTTGAATCTCATTCAATTTGTCGGAAGCTTTAGCACTGTTGTGGAAAAATGTTACTATATCTTTACGTTTTTTCTTCAGAGCATGCAATTGTGGATCAGCTGCAAGAGCATCCTTCACAATTAGATTAAGAGTGTGTGCAAAACAAGGGATGTGCAACCGTCCTGTAAGCCTTGCAGCAGGTATCGCATTCGATGCATTGTCAGTTGCTAATGCGACAACTTTTTCTGATACAACCCATAAATTGGCAATCCTCATTAACTCGGCAGCATTATTTTCTGCGGTGTGACTGATATTAAGGTGAAAAAGTAGACGGAATTATAGGATTTCTGCCCCAGACATGACCACCACCCCCCCCCCCCAATTTTCGAGATTTAAGATGGCGCTAAAGTATATTTTACTATTATGTTCTTCAGGTGATTTTTTTGAAAATTAGGGCGGGACGTCCCACCCCCAAAATGGTGCCAAAGTAGATATTACTATTACAGGATAAAATCCAAGATGGTGCTAAAGTATATTTTACTATTACAAGCTCATTTACATAATTGGGGGGGGGGGTCGGAAAAAATCGACTCAATTCGAGTTTTACCTACAAAATGTCATTTTTATCACTTTTCTTCAAAAAAATAAGGTACTATTTTAGCAGAAAAAAAAAATCTTAATTAAATAAATGTCGGACATAGAAGAAAATATTTTAGACTACGAGTCAGATTTTGAAGGTCTCGTCTTTATATCAGAAGATGAGTATTCTACTTTAGATTCTATATTTTCTGAAGAGGGTACCTCAGATACCTCAGATCTCCCAGATGATTATTAATTTTTTGAGGATAGTATGAGTTAAGAAATGTTTATCTTGCACTACGTGCGAACGTAAAACTAAGATAAACATTTTAAGCTATCATTTTATTTTTGTAGCATAAAGTGACCCCAAGGAATAGTATGTATTCCATCTTTTAAAATAAATCTTTTCTCATCTAAGAAACATAAAGTTAGCTTTTTAATTACTTGAGAAAAAATCCTATGATCGTAGGATCTAATAATGTTCATTTTTTTATAAATTGGCATTCTTTTTTTTAAGCAGTTCTCATAATCCCTAAATCTGACCTCATTAAAAACGACAGATTTTTTAGTGCCTTTTGCTTTCTTAGTTTCTTCTCCATTATGTAAAACATAGCAATAACATTTTGGTCTTAATCCAATAAATTCTTTAATACTTCTTTCACAGCATTCATCCTTCACTAATCCTAAAACTTTTGCGTTTTTCCTGTTGGAATACCGCTCGGATGATTTTCAGGATATTCTGATGTATCAAAATACTCCTCAACATCTGGGGAGATATCTTTATAGAAATCTTCCGTTTTAATTTCATAACATAAGGAATCGGTATCCGTAAAGAGTAATTTTGCGTCTTCTTCATATTTCTCCTTGATATAATTATAATGAAATTGATGGATATTTAGCTTAGAAATATCTAAAATGCTCATTCCTACATAAATAGGTTTATTTAAATAAAGACTTTTTCTATAAAAGTGAATAGAAACAAGATTTTCACTAAAAATTTTTCTTCCCTTAAAAAAAGGTTTATTAAAAAGTTTTTGAGCCTGCTCTTTATCATTAACAAGTTGAATATTTACTCTATTTCTTAAATTTTCTATTGTTTTACCAAAAACAGCGTTATTCATTAGTTTAAAAAAGATTTTTTCAAATGTATTTTTTGCATTTTTTCTAAGTTCCGAATTTTGTAGGATGTATGGTTTCATCCAACAACTTTCTTTAAATTTTATACCTCTATGAATTTTTTTCAGAATCATTCCCATTTCTAAATAATATTTTAGTGCCTCATGATGAAAAACGTAGTTTTTCTTTGGATAAAAAGTAGACATTAACTTATGTTTTGTTTTTTCCGAGGCCAGCGGAAGATCAGAGTGGAGACAATGTAACTTATCCGGATAATCAAGATCTACCTCTAAAATAGAAGGAATTTCTTCCCAGGCACTTATTTCTTTTTCGTTCATCCACTTAAAACCATGAGTGGGCATTTTTTTTACACATTGCCCATCCATAAAGATTATTAGCGTCAAGATAAATGATGAATTTTGATTCTTTTTCTGGATTATAATCTTGTAGATACTTATGGTTGGCCGTGGATTTTCTCTTCCTAATCATGGATATTCCTCCTCGTATTCCATTCTCAATCACAAGATGCATGTCTAGATCATGAAGTAATTCTAATTGAATTTTTGTTTTTTTTAAGTAGGACGTCCCACGATAATCTTGGGACCGTATAATACCATGCAGGATCTAATTTATAATTTTTCATGCATATATCTCTAAACTCCTCCATAACATCAGCTAATAATAACACATCTGTTTTTTGATAAAGATCTTGATACTCTGCTAAAGATTTCATCTTAAATTTTTCGCAAACTCTTTTAGCGTAGAAGTAATCTATTTTTGAGATTTCTTTTTTATCCAGCTTAGAATAGAACATTTTTTTGGTGGAAGTTTTTCCTCCAAGAGTTTTTCCTTACTGTCTACGTAATCGTATGGAAAGACACCTTTTCTTTTTAGTAAATTGACTTTGTCTTGATCTTTAAAATAAAACTCTAAATTTGGGAACTTATTTAAGTTTTTGACTAAGCTACTAAGACTACTTGCCATAAATTTAAAAGAACCTAAGAATCTTAAATTTAGTTTTACGTATTGCGTTTTTTTATTAGGAAGTTCTTCACCCGTTTCGCGCTTAATAAAACTATCTACAACAACCTTCTTGGTAAAACTAATATATTTTTCTTCATTTTTTGCAATACAATTAATTTCTCCTTTAGAAACGCCTAGATTTTTATAAAAAGATGAGCATCATAATTTTGTAGATTATGAATAAATACTGGCATAAAGTTCGGTTTTTGTAAAAGAAGATTACAGGAGCTATGTGTAGCTCCTCAATATCTTCCAGTAAAATGACAATGATCTTTTACTTTTTTCATAGACTTAATTTTTTCATCAAACTCTTTTTCACAAACATAACATTGTTTTGCGTTCTTAAAATCTATTATATCCTTAGAGGTTAAGATGATTTTTTTTGCAAACTTAAACTTATTATAGAGTTCTTTTACGATCTTCTCAAGTTCTTCAACAAAAACTTGACAGACGTCTCTTCCATCATCAATATGCGTAATTAATTTTGAGCTGTGTATAGTTTCATCGAAACTTTTAAGATAAATTCCAAATCCACTAGGAACATGTTCTTAATATAATATTGTTGATTTTCCTTTTTGTTCTTTCATAGATTTTGTATAACACTCAAAATCTGCATAGATCACAAAAGGCACCCTTAATTGATGTTGATAATTCTTAAATTCTAAGAATTCTCCTTCTTGTGGCATGATGGTAATCACAGGCTCTTCCTTACTACAATATTCTGAATGTCTTTGTAGAACTTTTTCACTTCCAAATTAATTAAGACAATAATCACAGATGTAGATTCTTCCATGATTTTTTGTGACTTGTGATTTTTTAAGCCTACTCATATTATTAATAACGGTGTAATGATTATCATCTAATAGTAAAAGTCTTATCATCTCTCCATCTCGTTCTTGCGATATTTTAAGAGGAAAAATAGACTTATCACGATAACTAAAGACATTAATTCTAAAACCCTTCCCGCTTGCGCTTTTATTATTTTTCTCAAACTTATTAATGTTTGATAAAGAAGTGGGGAAACAAATCCCTTTCCAGTTTAGTTCTTTTGACTTTTCTCTTAAGAATTTCGTAATTCTGTTTCGGTTCTTTTTATCATTATTACCATATATGGCCATGGTTACGGCCCATTTAAAACATTCGTTATCATTATTAGTAGGATTCATGATAGCTTTTTTATCTGCTATCCATTTTGGCGTTTTAACAAAAGTACCAGCTTCAATAGGATCTAATTTTGTTGATTTTATTTCTAGTCCTACTATTTCTTTGAGAACCCATCCAGATCCATTTTTTTGATATTCTGCTAAACTTTCTATCATTTTCTCATTCATCGAGTTAACTTCTTCTTCAACATTAGTTTCTTTTAAGATCGTGGCTTGTTTACTTTCAAAACTTTAGAGCCAAAAGCAGTTTTTCTTAAGAAAGGTTGAAGACTGCTAAAGCGTTTTTTTTATTTCTAATATGAGAGAGTTTTATATTATTTTGTTTTATTTCCTTATTGATTTTTTCTTTTAATTCATCAATGTGGGATAATAATGCTTTTTTAATTTTAAGATTACTGTTTACGATTTGATTAGCAAATGAAATGATGGTTTTATTAGAGTGCATAACGTTTGTTTTACGACTCATTCTTTTATTTTATGTTTTTTCCTAAGAAAAAAAAATCATTTTTCTTTAAAATCATGACGTTTATCCACAAAAAAAAAAATATATATATATGTATAAAGCTCAAGGACCATGATGTTCTTAAAACATTTTTCCAACAAGTGCTCCACCAACCGTTCCTAAAGCACCCATCACGATATTTTGATACCTTTGCATCTCTTTACTTGGTGTATAATAGTTTTCTAATTTTGGCTCCGATGTTTGTTGAGTTTTTACGACATCGAGGGTTCTTCTAAGTTGATCTAAGTTTTTGTTTGTTATAAAAATGTCTTTGTTAGCGTCGCTTAGTTCTTGACGAAGACTAAGTTCTTTATTTTTTCTTGCTATTTCCGCCTCATACCATGCTTCTTTGTCTCTTGCTAGTTTCTCCATAGCTAGGTTATGTCGATTCATTTCTGCTTCGTATCCTGAATGATTAAGTTTAGAAAACATGAATCCTGCACCTGCAAACGCAAATGCGTTAAAGAGTCCTCCTACTATCATGGGAGCCATTTATTATAAGTCTCAAACCTATGTTCTTCTCTTTTCTCGATTGTGTTAAAAAAAAGGTTTTTATTTCTCCACTTCCAATCCCTCATCCAAATGAGAATGATAATAGTCTATTATTTTTTGGATCGATTCTTGCATTTGTTGACGATTTTTTTCTACATCTTTTGTTAAAATTTCTTTAACTTCTAGAGTGTTTGAGGAGACATTTAAAATCAAAATCGAAAGAATAATCGCAAAAGTGGTTTTCATTTTTCTCCACAACTCTTATAAAATAATTGTCTTTTTTTCTTAAAATATTGCAAAGCGAAAAAAATCTTATAGTTTTTCTTGTTTGTCTTTCATAGCGTTAACGAAAAGTGATCCAAGCATAACAGGTATAATAAGTTTTAAGGTTCCTTTTAAGGATTGAGGGGTTGCTAGATTTTCTCCTATTAGTTTTTTACTTACCATGGAAACTCCAACAGCTGAGCCTGTGATCATAAGTGAATCGAGAGCGAGCTGAATATACTTTTTCTGGTCTTCAGGTATGGACTTACTCATTTATTATATAAGATTTTTTTTTATTTAGATTAATGAAGACTAAGGAGCGTTGTGGGGGGTTCTTTTTTAGACATTTCAACATGCTTCTCTGTGTTAGGAGCAGGGCGCTTACGTTTTAGTTGATAAAGCAAGAGAGATATAATACCTATACCAAGCACACCCACGATAATGAAGGTTGATGGAACGCTTCGAGGTTCTAACCAGCTGCTCCATGGAGTTGTTTCTTGCTTTAAAACTCTAACGTTTCGTGTTTCTTCTATTTTTTTCTTTTTTGCTTCTTTGGCTTCTCTCGAGATCAGAGCAAGACGCTTTCTAGATGCAACTTTTCGCGGATCCTTTACCTTTTGTTGCGCGGTAATAATATCATTTTCTGCCTCAGTCTTACTTAAAATCCCTACGGGCGACCTTTGATCGTTTTGCTTATTTTCCTCCGTCATTTATTATAAGTAAAAATATTTTTACTTAAAATTTACTTAAAAATCAGCCAAGTAAATTTTAAGTAGTTTTTTTTTTACTGCGTTTTTGTTTCCATCATCAACGAGATATTAGATTCGTTTATTATAACACCACCCGTCATTTGTTGAAACGCCACATACATCATTTTTATATTTTGAGTATCTGAATGTTTATCTTTAAGCATAAAGCTTATTTCTAATGGAACGACATAGTTATTAAGAACAGTTATCTGGTTTTGAGTATTTGCTAATGATATATCATAGCTCGTTTCGGTGTTGTCATTTAACACGATCTTCAAAACATATTTCATTACAAAATTAGGTATAATGTGGTCATTATCGAACGTGTGATTAATTAACGTTATTTTTGTATCGTCGTTGATTAGTCCTGGCAAATGAATAACGTTATTAGGATATCCTCTGTTAGGATTTATGGGGGTTCTTAATGTTATACTCGGACTTGGTTGTTTATAATAGAATTCGTATAAGAAAGAAGAAGTATTTTTAATGTTTTTTATTTTTGATAAATTACTCACAGCTAATTGTCTAGTTGAAATTATAGTCGTCCTATTAGAGGTTATATTTGTTGTATTATTATTTATTTCTTTTTGTTGAGCACTTAGTTCAGCTTTATTTGAATTAATATCGGATTGATTCAAAGTAATGTCATGTTTATTGGATAATATAAGCGATTTATTCGCTTCGCTCAAAGTTTTATTCGAACTCATAGAAGCTTTTAATCTACTAATTTCATTCGCGTATACGTTTAAATGAGTCTCTATAGTCTTAATTTTATCATCATAATTATTTTGTTTATTTTTTTCGTAACCAAAATACATTGCCATTTTATTAAAAGATATATTTCTTGATTTTCCTTGACGCTTTAGACTAAAAATTTTGAAACCAAGGTTCCGATCACAAACATAACCCGTGTGATTGTTATTAAGCTGCTTTGTGGCTGTACAGGAGCAGCTCTCCATAGAGCAACATTCGTTTCAGCAGGTTTTATTCTACTTTTCTCCTCAGATGATTTTAAGTCATTTCTTTTTTTTTCTTTAATTACGACGCCATGCTCCATTTTTGCTCCGCCACTTCGCGCCTTGCTCATCTGCTGGTTTATATTCAAGGTTTCACCGCTTCGCGATTCGTTCAGTTTCACATTCTTACCAAATGTCATTTGATTTGTGGCTATGGTTAAGATGTTATTAAATCCTGCAATGGGTTCTTTTATAATAATCATATTAGACGGGATTAGAATGATCCCCGGACCTATTAGCATGTTCAACACCACGTTGGTGCTTTTTATTGCATTTCTCATTAGAAATCGTTACTGTTGGATCATCTTGTACGATTGTGTCTTGAACCAGCTTATGAAAGACATCTTGAGTTTGAGAACTTTTGCGCCTTGATTCACGATAGGCCATCTCGTGTTGGCTTGAGCACCTAGAACAGCATAAACGTAACTTTCTACAGCTTGTTGGAATAATTTCTGAACAAGTGTTGTTAAACCATCTGATTCTGTTTTGATGAATAATTTCCAATCATTGTCGCTTTTATTAATAATATCATTTACATACTCATAACTAATACCTAATTGCCCGGTATGATTTTTTGTCATATGCTCGTGAAATTTTCTAACACCTAATGGATGAGCTTTTTCAGCTCTCTCCTTTACTCTATCTATTCTAGCTTTTGTATGAACAAAATTTTTTTTCCAAATCTTTTTTATAGGTATATTTTTTTGGATATTTTTTATAATATTATCATTTAAGTAAGCACTTAGTTTTTCTGGATATCTAAGAAATCGTTTTATATGGTAGTAAAAATAATATCTAGCTATAGAAGAGATTATATTGGGCTGCTGCCGCGAAACGCTAGAAATATGTTCTATAGACATACCTCCTAAATAACTTAAAACATAAGCAGCTAATAGACTTGTAAAATAAGGATTGTTAACGTAAGTTTTTTCAAATTCTACTTTTGTAATATCATTTGAATTTGTTGGATTTTTCCAAGACGTGTTTAGTTTTTCTAAGTTACATGTGAAATAGTCATTTTCATTAACATAGATCTTAAAACTATCAAAATCTAAATTTGTTTCGCGGGATCTTGTTATTTTTAAACCCGTTACAGTACCATAATGATTCCACAAGGCTGGTGTCCATTGTCTATCAAAATGATCCTCAATTTTTTATTGGATATTCCCAGATCCCTCATCCATGATTGATTATGTTGAAATGCATACGTTTTTAAATCATGACGATAATTAGAATGCGAAGCAGGTTTATAATAAACATGATCGATCAGTTTTAAAGGATTTATCTCAACACTCACTTCAAAATAGAACTTAGTCATATTAGCATTTGGATATTTTTTTTAGAATCTTTTTTTAGCTTCGGATCTATCCCAGGTTTTTATTAATGTCATGGCTTTATCATATTCTTTCCCATAATATTTTTAAATTGAGGATATAATTGTGAATATAATATATTTGAATAAATTTCCATTTATTTTAGTGAAATTTTATTAAGTGGGCCCTGATTTGGGGCCCCCTTGTTTATGAGATTATTATAATCTACTATTACATTATTCCCAAGGGGGCCCTGATTTTTGGCCCCCTTGTTTATGAGATTTTTTCTTATAAAAAATGAACAAGTTAACCGTGTTCATAGAAAAACCAAGCAAAGAAATTTTCTTAGATAGAAATATTAAAATTGATCGATTATTTGTTAAGACAGTAAATATCTTTTGGGACTTCAAAAATGTGGAGGAAAAACTAAGATTATAAAAGTAGGAAATCGCGATGTCGTTTTAGAAGAAGGATATTATATGTTTGAGGACATCCGAGAAAAACTATCAAAGGAGGGTATTAAGTTTTCTACAACACAGGATCATCACGTTAATATTTTCCACGAAACAGAAAACTTGTCTTTATATCATTTTGGGAAACTTTTAGGATTTTCTTTAAATAAAAAAATATCTGCAAACACTTGGACAAAAAGCGAATCCCCCGCAGATATAAATCTTGGCTTAAGATATATTACCGTACATTCTGACATTATTGACAGTTCTAGAAATTTTGGACCTGAAGGTCGTTTAAGTTCTGTGATAACAACTTTACCTATAACGAGCATGAAAAAATTATCTGGATCTGTAACTAGATATAATGATGTCGAAAGTTCTTTGCAAGTAAAAGAAGGAATTTATAATAAGCTAGTTTTTTGGAGGAATTCAATATAAATCAAAATGTAGGCTCGGTATTAATGGAAATTTATCTTTAATAAATGAATGAAAAAAGCGTAAAACCGCAAAGCGCCGACTCCGTTGGCTTTTTCAAAAACGAGCAAGAACTTAGAAATTTATATTACGACCCAAAATCGGGTTATCAATCTATTAGAAAACTTATATAGAAAAGCGCTTGAAAACGGTTTACACGTGACTAGAAGGCAAATAAGAGATTGGTTAAAAACGCAAGACACCTACACGAGATATAAAAAAATTTTAAAAAAATATAAGACTCAAAAAAGTTTTGTGAAAAACCTCGGAGAGCAAATTGAATTAGATCTCGTGGTTATGAATAGCCTAAAACATAAAAACAAAAATTATCATTGGATCCTTACAGGTGTGGAAATCTTATCTAGATATGCTTTTGCTCTCCCCGTACGTAAAAAGGATACCTCAAACATGAAGGAAGCTGTAAGCAAGCTTTTAGAAGAATTTAAGACTAGATTCTCGGGCTACCCAGACGTGGTTCAGTTTGATGAAGGTAAAGAATTCTACAACGTAGGGGTTAAGAATCTACTAGAGAAAAATAACATACGATATTTCTCCACGAGATCTGATAGAAAAGCGGCTATTGTAGAGCGATTTAACCGTACTTTAGAATCGATCATGTGGAAATATTTCTATTCTAAAGGTACTTACACATGGATAGACGTGCTACCTGATTTTGTGTATAATTATAATCACACAAAGCATAGTACTATTTTAATGAGACCCGCCAATGTCAATAAAAATAACGCAGAACAAGTTTGGTTAACGTTGTATGGAGATTGGACTGGACAATTTCCTCTACCAAGATATAAGCTAGGAGAAAAAGTTAGAGTTAGTCAATACAAAAACATATTCGAAAAAGGATATGAGGCTAATTTTAGAGAAGAAATATTTCAGATTTCTAAGATTTTCAGAGGAGACCCAACAATGTATGAAATAAAAGACATCACAGATCAAGAACCTATTCTTGGAAAATTTTATGAGCAAGAACGTTCTCCTGTAGATAAAACAGATAACACTTACAGAGTCGAAAAAATACTTAAAACTCGAAAAAACATGGCTTTGGTGAAGTGGTTAGGTTATGATAATCGTCATAATTCTTGGGTTCGGAAAAGCGAAATCAAAGATGTCGCCCACGGCTCAGAGATTTCCTCATTATAACTTTTGAAACTTGTTTTAAATAAATGGAGAATTTTAAAGACTTTGACTATGATGAAACTGCTCATGAATACGACCAAATCGAAATAAACAAGTTTGAAAACCAAGAAAACGAAGGCTATGAGGACAATATAGACAGAGATCGAGAACGTAGCGAGCTTGAAAAAACACCCTTTATGGAGGATAAATCCAACAAATCCAGCGAAGCTGGCGCTATGCGACTTGATGAGAATATGTTTGAAGAAAAAAACTATAATTGGGAGGAGGCTTATAAAAACGACTTAAAAATAAATGTGAACGAGTTAATGAACCCCAACGCAAAAGAGCTAAAAAACATTTATAAGAAAGTGTTTTTAAAAAGTTTTATGGGCTTAGACATAGATGAAACTGATGGAGGGTCGTCAAAAAAATTAATCGAAGAATTCCAGCTTAAGGGTTTCTAAAACGGGTGTGCTCACAGAAGCAAGTTTTAAAAGTAAACCTATTATCACCAAAAAAAGTCTGGCGATATGATGTATACAAACGATCCCTTGTTTAAACCATTTCTTCAAGAGTTTAATACCTTAGCTAAAGAATCAAGACACGAGTATGATGATTTGTTTAATCCACAAGTAAAACAAACCCTAAAGCTGCAGCCTTTAAACGAAAATAATTCTTTTGAAGATATGGTCGAAGCAGCTGCAGCAGAGGATGAAATTATTAGAGAGATCACCCACCAAACAAGCACCAAACTCATGCAAACAGAAGAAAACCTACTCGATCAAATCGTGGAGAGTCGTTTTATCCAAGAGCAAGAACTTAGAGAAGTGAATGGCATTATGAGCCCCAAAGGAGATTCCTCTGCTCAAAAACTAAAAACCTTAAGCATCGAAAAAGGTTACTGGGAGAAGGAACTCGATATAGCGAAATCAGAAGAAAGACGAGAACTTTGTAAAATAGTGCTTCGCGTGATCAATCTCAGTTATGATAACATCAGATTAAAAAATAATGGAAGAGTCGAGCTTCAAGAAACGATCAACATACTACAAGACCTCGTGAACAACAGCGACCTTACTCGATTCGAACCATTAAAACGATTCGTTAAAACAACTTATGGTCGCTAGGTGCCACCACCACGTCTACGCTGATTAGTATAGTAGGCACCATTTACGTAATCGTATCAAGTTCAAAACACACAATGAAGCAAGTAGCTCAAAAAGTGGACAATATAAGGAAAAGTTTAAAACATATTTCAGATAAATCATCAGCTGTTATTTCTCCTATAGTAAAGTTTTTAGGAACTGGTTCGGGGCTAGCATCGAGTAGTTTAAGTTTTTTAGCAAATAATTTTTGGCTCATCATAGTCATCCTAGTACTAAGCTGCTATAATTATCTTAAAAATAGTATAATAATAAATGGAATTATTTTGGTGGGATCCATATGATGAAGATGTAAAAGAAACAAAACTACCCCTGAATCAAGCCATCATCTACATGTTCAACATATTCGTTGACATCTTAGAAGGACTAAGTGTGATTTTTAATGATATAAGTACTTTTTTGAATGACGTGCTTCAAGGACTCGAAGAAATGTTAAGCGACATAAAAGTGTTCTTTGGGATTTTTAAGTCTTTTTATGACGATGTTATAGAATTCTCTATAAATATCTTTGTGGATTACTTAGCTATTTTCAATCAAATTCTTACTCAATGTAATGACATGATAAACTTTGCGATCGTAAAACCGCTCCATATTGTTGCTGACTGGATCGAGAAAATAGTTATGTTCCACACAACCTTATTTTATCAAAAGCGCAAAGCGAAGGAGCCTAAAAACCAAGATGAAAAGCGCGAAGCGGCGGAGCCTATGAACGATTACAACTCGTACTGGTGGACCTTTATTATCTATTGGTCTATCCTATTGCTACTTTTTCTCTTATACTTATATAATAAATGAACTCACTTTTAAACAACAAGTACTCATTTGCCATAATCACGTTTTCTACAACCAACAGCCTAAATAAGCTTAAAACGATTAAATATGAAGAGAAAAAACCCATCAAACCCAAGGTGGTAGGAGACGTTGTTAAAGATTCCGTTTTTGATTTTTATAAATATCTTTTAATGATACCAGACCTATTTTTCTCAATACTAGAACTACCAGAAAAAGTTAAAAAAGCTCTTCTTGACTACTATTGGTTTATTTTGATCATATTGTTTTTAATGGTTATTATTCTTTTAAAAAAATAAAAAAATTTCTAAACGAGCGAGCTTTAACTTCCACTTTTTTTTTGTATATAATAAATGGAGTCTTCTCAATCACGGCTAAGTCCAGGTTTTCGAAAACATAAAATAAGTGACATTAAAGGTGAAAGAACAAAACAAACGATTACTTTTAATCCGAATAAAGCAAACCCAGGAGAAGAAATTTATGTTGATATTCCTAAACTTAAACCAAATGCATGTTTGGTACCTCATTCCTTGGCTTTAAAATTTGATTTCAAAAACGCTAATGATAAGTCTTGGTTCTTAAACAATTTCGTAAAACTCTTGATAGAACAATTGGTCGTGAGCGTAGGAGGTGAAAACGTGTTTGATAATACAGGTTATAGTGAATATGAGGTTTACAAAGGTCTTTGGTTACCATCACGTATAAGAGATGAAGCTACGTCTTATGGAATTGCAAACGAAAATATGAGGAAATTAATATCTGGTGACAATGGAGGAGCAAAAGCTGGATCAACTCAAAAAGTGTCAGACGCGTTAATAGCCTCTGTGTTAGGAACAAAACAAAAAATTAATTTAGATAAAATCATAGGACATCATGGACTGATGGCGCCTTATTCGATGGGACATAATCTACAATATAAACTCAAACTACCTAGTGCAGACAAAATCATGGTAGCTCAAAGCGGAGAAAGTGTCGAAGGATATGCCTTAGAAAATATAGAATTAGAATATGAAACGATAGAAAATGAGTCCCTTGCTCGAGAAGCTCTTACTGGATATGACGTTGGGAGAAGTCTAAGTTTCGAACACGTCACCTTAATGAAAACTATAGAGTGGGAAAAAGATCTAACCTTGATGAATGAGACTGTGAATTTACCTCGATAAAGCATGACTGCAATCGTGATGTTATTTAGAGACAAGTCTACAACAGATTCCGAAAAATATGTCTATCCTAAAATAGAGTCTGTTAAAGTCACCATCGAAGGCGTTCCTAATCAAGTATACAGTCAAGGTATTCAAAAAGATGATTTGTACACGGAAGCGAAGAGTTTTTTTGAAAACGAAAGAAATGATTGTCAAGCGAATAGTGACATGAGCATGAGAAAATTCTTTAATGATAAATTTGCGCTGGTCATAGATCTTAGAACGATTGAAGATAAAACTGTAGTGGGTGCTGGAAAAAAAATAGTCAACACACAAAACGGTATACTATTAGAGATTAAGAAAAAAGAAACGAGTGCTAATGTGTTGTGTAAATTCTTTGTGGTTAGCGATGGACTCGTTAACTTTAAAAACAAAATTATTGAAAATGTGCACTATTAGAAACGAAAACCTTCTTTTAAAATAAATGGGAATTGCTTGCAGTGGACATAGTCCTTGTATTCAAAAACATAAAGAAGAACATTGGATAGAGCATCCAGAAAAACCAGGGGAAATAATAAAGGAAATTGTAAGTAAAACATCTTGTCATTGTTTTTGTAGATTAGGAAGAAATGGTACAAAATTTAAATTAGAGGGTAATATGGCTCTTGTAACAAAAACAAGAAGCGATTGTAAAAAGTGCGAAGCGGCGGAGCCTATTGCAGAAGAATTAAAAAACAAAGCTAGCTCGTTTTAAAATGTATAACTTTAAAAGAGTTATACATTTTTTTTTTACACTGCTACGCCACGAAGTTCTCGTAAGGATATCTTCAATTAATTTCTAATCTTGCATACTTTTTGTTTTTTAGTTTTTGTAAAATGCTATTTTTTTCTTCTTTAGTTAAGTTTCCGAGATAGTCATCAAAAATGAGCTCCATATCTTTCCTACTTGGATTATAAAAAGAAACTAAACGGCAAATATTTTTTCTATAAGGTTTTGCTATAGATGTGAGTTGTTGTGTGACAACAATAGTGGAAAGTCAAAAATGTCTTGCTGAAAATGCTAACTTAACGAGCTCAGAAGTACGATTTTTTATAAAACGTGAAGCCGCACAGTCGTCTAGGATGATTAAAGAATAGGTGCCTTTAGCAAATTCTACGATTTTTCTTAAAAAATTATCTTGCTCACAGCTGACAACGATAAAATTCTCGTCTTTGTCGTAAGGCCATGATTGGTAGGTTTATTCCACTCATACGTAGGACAAATGAGGAAGATATAATCAAACGTGTTCATGTACTGTTGCTCCAACATGCTTAAAAGATAATGCGTTTTCCCAGAACAAGTCATCCCTACAAGAATCATATTAAACGGAGTGCAAGCGCCTTGTGACTCACTTAATGGCGCTATGCAATCGCTCTGCATTCGTTTTTTGTTGCTTTGTTTTGTTTGAGATCTCGTTTAGAATCTTGGGGGGCTCATGTTCGGATCCTTGTTTTCTTTTGGTGATTCTTCGCCGCTCTGCGCTTGTTTCGTTTCGTTCATGTGTTTTGTTGGACATTCTTTATTATTTGTTTCTTGTTCAAAAAAATCATGGACTTGTTTTATGAAAACGTGCTTACCTACAATGACACCGCCTGACATAATCCCCATAAGCGGAATCCATGGTGTGATATGTTCTAAAATACGCTTAACATCTTCTCGAAAAGCTCGTTACTCTTAAGTTCTTGACACAACTGTGTAGCGTCATCAATATATTTTAGGTACT
Organism: Phenganax subtilis; assembly: GCA_025434845.1. NCBI lineage: Eukaryota > Metazoa > Cnidaria > Anthozoa > Malacalcyonacea > Clavulariidae > Phenganax > Phenganax subtilis. Next base: position 29,748 of record JAOBYK010517565.1, read on the forward strand.
GTAAAAGCTCTGAGAATCGGGCTATAAAAATGTCGGTGAGAAGCTCGTTTGTTTTGTTCAGCTGCTCGCATTGATAGTCTTGATAAATTTGCTTGAGCGTTTTCTCAGATGCTTTTTTAATATAATCTTGGGAATAATAGCCACCGCCTGGACGACTTAGTTTCTTAGCAAAAGCAAGTTTTAAAAGGGGTTGCAAATCTTCGAGTTAAGCCCCTTCGAGTTAAGCCTTTCGAGTTAAGCCCCGACCACGCCCAAACCACACCCATTACACGCCCATTTTATCGGAGGGCTTAACTCGAAGTAGTTAGCACAGTTTGGGAAATTCGAGTTAAGCCCCCAGAAAAATTGGGGGCTTAACTCGAACAAAACAAAACCACTTTGTTCCTCGAGTTAAGCCCCGACGTTTGGAAGATGTGAGCGAGGGAAGAAGAATATCATGCTGAGTTGCTGACATACAGCTATGAGATAGGAAGCAGCGAGTAAAATGACACTCTAATTAGTACTCTTGATAATGCATGGGTTTTATCCAGGTGAGACCAAGACAAGTGTGTAAAACACCTATAAGCTGCTGACAACGTATGTAGTTTTACTTAGTTATGAATAGGAGCACAGTTTTAGGTAGAAATACAGGCATGCATGTAGTTTCCCAACATCAATACTGTCATTCTAATACGTAAAATAACCTTTGGCGATTCACGTGTAAAGACCCTAATATATAAATGGACCCAATTGTACTTACTAATCAGTAGTGAACTAGTTGAAGTAAAGAGAAGACGTAAGTGCAAGTGTTTTTCACTTTACATATTATAGTTGCGACTTTCAACACCTGATTGGTGTCCGCGTTCTCAGTGTCTGTTACTTTAAGCTCAAATTTTGGATACTGTTGTTGTAACTGCAACAATTATTATGGATCGATTTAGTCTACAGTCTTTAAGCGATACTCTTTTTTCACAATGGGAAAATTGTGCTCAAAAGGTACGCTGCTTACGACCTATTTCGGAAGTATGTTCCTTTTCCAAGCAGGATTGGACAACTCTCGACAGACAGCAGCTTGTTAAGCTATACAAGTAAGTTCTTTTTAATTGTTTTAATGGTAGTGTGACACTTTTTCTTGCTCCTAGCACTCTAGCACATTGCATATTCATTTAACATTGGAAAAACCGGCTCGTGAGAAGAGACGAGACCCGCAAAGGCTCGCATCTTTTTTTGCTTGCTCCAATTTGAAAGCTTGGCCTCCAGCAAATTTAGTGGGGGACTTTTGGGCGTACAAAACATCATATTTTTCATCAATTAACACACGGTACGGACTTTGCAATTGCATCTACAAATATTGGTATTAATATAAAATTGTAATCTCGCTTTTAATTTCACGTGCAGGAAGTGGCTTGTAAAGAATCATCCTGATAAATGGCATGATCTGGCTGACGATGAGAAAACGACAGCGTCCTTTATTATCAAGGAATACGGTCATGTTTTTCAGTTTCCAGAAAAGGTTATTTTTACATTCTGTTTCTCACTGTTTTGAACATTTTTTAAAATTAAGATTAAAAGCATGGTTACCATATTTCTACAGAGTAATTCTCAATTTTCAAAAATATTTAGAAATTTGATGTATGTAGCGAACTTACATAACAACCACGTAAAAATATGACGAAGGAATTTTTTTAAGTGCTGTACGCTAAATGCGCATGATTTGCTTAGGGGATCGGGAGCATGTTCTCCCTGGAAGTATTAAGATTTAGGGACTCTGAAACGGCCTTTTCGCTTTCTATACCATGTTACCTGAGAGACCATTGTAAGCATAATGGCCAAAGGCGTCCTAGAAACATCAAACTTATTGAGTAATTGCTGCTTAATAACGTTACTAGGTTTTCTCATGGGTTACAGTTCGTCCACACACGAGGACCTCGCAACGTTCTCGAGATCGCTCGTACAGCCAACTTTATGTAACAGTTATACCACGAAATAAACAATGCATTCATGGCCCACGACCACCTAACTGATGCTGGATTTCGTTACAATATTGCTCTTTTAGAATTTTGGGTACTGGGCACTGCTGAAACACTTCGAGGATGCTTTAGAGACATGGGACAACATTCTGTGCATGGACCTCGCAGATTTGAATTCTGTACTTGAGAAAATTAACACTGTGCAATGTTTCATAAAGGATTATAACGACGGTGAATTTTGTGTGCAGCAGGCCAATGATGTTTTTGTCATACCAATGGATATAGAAAACTTTTGGGTGAACATACTTCAAGTTGTCGACGCAGCTATTAATTATCAAGAGTGCCTTGAAACTGCCTATTGTCTAATGTAAGCATTTGTATATGTACTTGAGGACCATTTCTTAAAAACCGGCTAAACACACGCAATTTGTATGAAAATAGGAGCATAATGTATTTCTTTTATAGCCATTCCTTAAATGGAAGACGCATTTTTAAAGGGGAATGCTTTGCATGTGCTTTGCGCGTAAGCGCCAGAAATAATGAAGAAGAGACAAAAGATCACAATACCGAAGATAAGGCTTTAGCAGAATTGCTTGATCAAAGATTTGGTCAAAAGAAATGGATAATTAGCAGTTCAGGTTACTGCATGGTTGATGCTTGGGATTTTGCACTGAAGCTTGCTTTGGGGAAGGATTGCGACGGAGAATACGCTTCTCTGCTACAAAAAGCCATGTGCGAACTACGAGATAAGCCAGATTTATATCACCTTGTCGGTAACTACAAGGAGGAGCTGACTAGATACGAAAACATGGGGGACTATACAACAGGTGCAGTGGATTCGCTACCATTTGCCTTAGTCAACGTGACCCAAGTTAAATGCACAATCATCCA